>OX155679.1:93617-277117 GCA_944547425.1 Eupithecia centaureata | reverse complement strand
TCTAGATATGCATGTTTTAAGATAGACCTTGAATGACTTAACATGAATCTAGCTCAAATGGAGCGGTACAAACGGGTACAAACGAAAAAGTTGGCTTTCAAAATCAAAATTTTATCAAAAAAATCCATTCTAGGAAAATCGATCAAGTTTATCCAACAAATCGTAGGCTAGGTTCTAGATATGCATGTTTTTAGATAGATCTTGAATGAACTAACATGAATCTAGCTCAATTGGAGCGGTACAAACGGGTACAAACGAAAACTTTTACTTAAAGTAGCAAAATTTTTTAACAAAACCCAATCTAGGAAAATTCATCAACTTTGTTCAACAAATCATAATCTAGGTTCTAGATATGCATGTTTTAAGATAGACCTTGAATGACTTAACATGAATCTAGCTCAATTGGAGCGGTACAAACGGGTACAAACGAAAACTTTTACTTAAAGTTTCAAATTTTTTCATCATAACCCATTCTAGGAAAAAATCATCAACTTTGTTCAACAAATCATAATCTAGGTTCTAGATATGCATGTTTTAAGATAGACCTTGAAAGATTTAACATGAATCTAGCTCAAATGGAGCGGTACAAACGGGTACAAACGAAAACTTTTACTTAAAGTTTCAAATTTTTTCATCATAACCCATTCTAGGAAAAAATCATCAACTTTGTTCAACAAATCATAATCTAGGTTCTAGATATGCATGTTTTAAGATAGACCTTGAATGACTTAACATGAATCTAGCTCAAATGGAGCGGTACAAACGGGTACAAACGAAAACTTTGGCTTACAAAATCAAAATTTTATCAAAAAAATCCATTCTAGGAAAATCGATCAAGTTTATCCAACAAATCGTAGGCTAGGTTCTAGATATGCATGTTTTTAGATAGATCTTGAATGAACTAACATGAATCTAGCTCAATTGGAGCGGTACAAACGGGTACAAACGAAAACTTTTACTTAAAGTATCAAAATTTTTCAACAAAACCCGTTCTAGGAAAAATCATCAACTTTGTTCAACAAATCATAATCTAGGTTCTAGATATGCATGTTTTTAGATAGACCTTGAAGAACTTAACATAAATCTAGCTCAATTGGAGCGGTACAAACGGGTACAAACGAAAACTTTTACTTAAAGTATCAAATTTTTTAACAAAACCCATTCTAGGAAAAAATCATCAACTTTGTTCAACAAATCATAATCTAGGTTCTAGATATGCATGTTTTAAGATAGACCTTGAAAGATTTAACATGAATCTAGCTCAATTGGAGCGGTACAAACGGGTACAAACGAAAACTTTGGCTTACAAAATCAAAATTTTATCAAAAAAATCCATTCTAGGAAAATCGATCAAGTTTATTCAACAAATCGTAGGCTAGGTTCTAGATATGCATGTTTTTAGATAGATCTTGAATGAACTAACATGAATCTATCTCAATTGGAGCGGTACAAACGGGTACAAACGAAAACTTTTACTTAAAGTATAAAATTTTTTCAACAAAACCCATTCTAGGAAAAATCATCAACTTTGTTCAACAAATCATAATCTAGGTTCTAGATATGCATGTTTTTAGATAGACCTTGAATGATTTAACATGTATTAAGCTCAATTGGAGCGGTACAAACGGGTACAAACGAAAAAGTTGGCTTTCAAAATCAAAATTTTATCAAAAAAATCCATTCTAGGAAAATCGATCAAGTTTATCCAACAAATCGTAGGCTAGGTTCTAGATATGCATGTTTTTAGATAGATCTTGAATGAACTAACATGAATCTAGCTCAATTGGAGCGGTACAAACGGGTACAAACGAAAACTTTTACTTAAAGTAGCAAAATTTTTTAACAAAACCCAATCTAGGAAAATTCATCAACTTTGTTCAACAAATCATAATATAGGTTCTAGATATTCATGTTTTAAGATAGACCTTGAATGATTAACATGAATCTAGCTCAATTGGAGCGGTACAAACGGGTACAAACGAAAACTTTTACTTAAAGTTTCAAATTTTTTCATCATAACCCATTCTAGGAAAAAATCATCAACTTTGTTCAACAAATCATAATCTAGGTTCTAGATATGCATGTTTTAAGATAGACCTTGAAAGATTTAACATGAATCTAGCTCAAATGGAGCGGTACAAATGGGTACAAACGAAAACTTTGGCTTACAAAATCAAAATTTTATCAAAAAAATCCATTCTAGGAAAATCGATCAAGTTTATCCAACAAATCGTAGGCTAGGTTCTAGATATGCATGTTTTTAGATAGATCTTGAATGAACTAACATGAATCTAGCTCAATTGGAGCGGTACAAACGGGTACAAACGAAAACTTTTACATAAAGTATCAAAATTTTTCAACAAAACCCGTTCTAGGAAAAATCATCAACTTTGTTCAACAAATCATAATCTAGGTTCTAGATATGCATGTTTTAAGATAGACCTTGAATGACTCAACATGAATCTAGCTCAATTGGAGCGGTACAGACGGGTACAAACGAAAACTTTTACTTAAAGTATCAAATTTTTTAACAAAACCCATTCTAGGAAAAAATCATCGACTTTGTTCAACAAATCATAATCTAGGTTCTAGATATGCATGTTTTAAGATAGACCTTGAATGAATTAACATGAATCAAGCTCAATTGGAGCGGTGCAAACGGGTACAAACGAAAACTTTTACTTAAAGTATCAAAATTTTTCAACAATACCCATTCTAGGAAAATCATCAACTTTGTTCAACAAATCATAATCTAGGTTTTAGATATGCATGTTTTTAGATAGATCTTGAATGAACTAACATGAATCTAGCTCAATTGGAGCGGTACAAACGGGTACAAACGAAAACTTTGGCTTACAAAATCAAAATTTTATCAAAAAAATCCATTCTAGGAAAATTGATCAAGTTTATCCAACAAATCGTAGGCTAGGTTCTAGATATGCATGTTTTTAGATAGAACTTGACCGAACTAACATGAATCTAGCTCAATTGGAGCGGTACAAACGGGTACAAACGAAAACTTTTACTTAAAGTAGCAAAATTTTTTAACAAAACCCATTCTAGGAAAAAATCATCAACTTTGTTCAACAAATCATAATCTAGGTTCTAGATATGCATGTTTTAAGATAGACCTTGAATGATTTAACATGAATCTAGCTCAATTGGAGCGGTACAAACGGGTACAAACGAAAACTTTTACTTAAAGTTTCAAATTTTTTCATCATAACCCATTCTAGGAAAAAATCATCAACTTTGTTCAACAAATCATAATCTAGGTTCTAGATATGCATGTTTTAAGATAGACCTTGAAAGATTTAACATGAATCTAGCTCAAATGGAGCGGTACAAACGGGTACAAACGAAAACTTTGGCTTACAAAATCAAAATTTTATCAAAAAAATCCATTCTAGGAAAATCGATCAAGTTTATCCAACAAATCGTAGGCTAGGTTCTAGATATGCATGTTTTTTGATAGATCTTGAATGAACTAACATGAATCTAGCTCAATTGGAGCGGTACAAACGGGTACAAACGAAAACTTTTACATAAAGTATCAAAATTTTTCAACAAAACCCGTTCTAGGAAAAATCATCAACTTTGTTCAACAAATCATAATCTAGGTTCTAGATATGCATGTTTTAAGATAGACCTTGAATGACTCAACATGAATCTAGCTCAATTGGAGCGGTACAGACGGGTACAAACGAAAACTTTTACTTAAAGTATCAAATTTTTTAACAAAACCCATTCTAGGAAAAAATCATCGACTTTGTTCAACAAATCATAATCTAGGTTCTAGATATGCATGTTTTAAGATAGACCTTGAATGAATTAACATGAATCAAGCTCAATTGGAGCGGTGCAAACGGGTACAAACGAAAACTTTTACTTAAAGTATCAAAATTTTTCAACAATACCCATTCTAGGAAAAATCATCAACTTTGTTCAACAAATCATAATCTAGGTTCTAGATATGCATGTTTTTAGATAGACCTTGAATGATTTAACATTAATCTAGCTCAATTGGAGCGGTACAAACGGGTACAAACGAAAACTTTGGCTTACAAAATCAAAATTTTATCAAAAAAATCCATTCTAGGAAAATTGATCAAGTTTATCCAACAAATCGTAGGCTAGGTTCTAGATATGCATGTTTTTAGATAGAACTTGACCGATCTAACATGAATCTAGCTCAAGTGGAGCGGTACAAACGGGTACAAACGAAAACTTTTACTTAAAGTAGCAAAATTTTTTAACAAAACCCAATCTAGGAAAATTCATCAACTTTGTTCAACAAATCATAATCTAGGTTCTAGATATGCATGTTTTAAGATAGACCTTGAATGATTTAACATGAATCTTGCTCAATTGGAGCGGTACAAACGGGTACAAACGAAAACTTTTACATAAAGTTTCAAATTTTTTCATCATAACCCATTCTAGGAAAAAATCATCAAACTTTGTTCAACAAATCATAATCTAGGTTCTAGATATGCATGTTTTAAGATAGACCTTGAAAGATTTAACATGAATCTAGCTCAACTGGAGCGGTACAAACGGGTAAAAACGAAAAATTTGGCTTACAAAATCAAAATTTTATCAAAAAAATCCATTCTAGGAAAATCGATCAAGTTTATCCAACAAATCGTAGGCTAGGTTCTAGACATGTATGTTTTTAGATAGACCTTGACTGAACTAACATGAATCTAGCTCAATTGGAGCGGTACAAACGGGTATAAACGAAAACTTTGGCTTACAAAATCAAAATTTTATCAAAAAAATCCATTCTAGGAAAATTGATCAAGTTTATCCAACAAATCGTAGGCTAGGTTCTAGATATGCATGTTTTTAGATAGACCTTGAATGAACTAAAATGAATCTAGCTCAATTGGAGCGGTACAAACGGGTACAAACGAAAACATTGACTGAAAGTATCAAAAATTTTCAACAAAAACCATTCTAGGAAAAATCTTCAACTTTGTTCAATAAATCATGATCTAGGTTCTAGATAGGCATGTTTTTAGGTAGATCTTGAATGACCTAACTTAATTCTGGCTCAATTAAAGCGATACTTAAGGGTACAAACGAAAACTTTGACTGAAAGTATCAAAATTTTTCAAAAAATGTCATTCTAGGAAAATTGATCAAGTTTATCCAACAAATCGTAAGCTACATTCTAGATATGCATGGTTTTTAATAGAACTTGAATGACCTAACTTAAATCTAGCTCAATTAGAGCGATACACAAGGGTACAAACGAAAACTTTGACTTAAAGTTTCAAATTTTTCAAAAGTTCCCTTGGAAAATTGATAAACTTTTTGTTGGTGAAGTTAGCAGAGCATCTTCCAGCGGAGCATAAATAAATGAGAGTTCTGTTCCCATGCAGGTGAGTTATATAGTTCCTGAAAAGTATCAGGAACTATATAACTAACCTGCATGGGAACAGAACTCTCATTTATTTAATAGTTACGGCGTTTTTACTGGAAAAAAATAAGTTAAATTATGCTCTGCTTACTGCTAACTAGCAGATCATTTTTTAGGAAAAACAAGCAGCTATTTTCAAGCCTTTGTAAAAAACAAACAGTGCCTGATTAATTTCAGGAATAGTTCCGGTGTCGTTACCAAACCAAACTTAATTTCAAGATACGATCAAATACTACCTGTTCGAATTGGCGTAATATCAGAATGTTCCTTGGACCGGAACAAACCATTATTTAAAAGGACTGTATCGAGTTTGAAACGGTAAAATGTCGCCTTTTTTATTTTTTTGAAATATTAAATGACGGAACTCTTGAAATTTTCATGAAATTGGTCTTTGATAATGACAAATTTTAAGACATATGCTTCGAAACGGTATAGATTCAAACACACATATAATGTTTTTTAAAGGATTTCTAATAGCATGCATTGAATTATAGATAAAATACAACTTATTATCATGAAAAATTAAGCAGATCTTCTGAAACTTTTATGAAATTTGTCATTGAAAATGACAAAATATTATGATACTTTTTCTTCGAAACGGTATAGGTTCAAACACACGTAGAGTGATTTATATAAGAGTTCTTCTAGCATGTATTGAGATTTACTTAAATAAAGCTTATTGTTATGATAAAAATACATTTCAGAAGCAGAACTTCTGAAACTTTCCTGAAATTGTTCTGTTCCTATAATGTTTCTATTTACCTATGTATGCTTAAATCTTTAAAACTACGCAACGGATTTTGATGCGGTTTTTTATAATAGATCGAGTGATTCAAGAGGAAGGTTTATGCGATACGTACGTAGCAAAACCGTGCGAAGCCGGGGCGGGTCGCTAGTAGAACTCCAAAAATTCTATGTGTTTGAATTTTTACAATTTTGTCGCCCGAATCTTGAATTTCGTCATTATCAAAGACCGATTTCATGAAAATTTCAGGAGTTCTGTTATTTAAAATTAAAAAAAAGGAGACATTTTACCGTTTCAAACTCGATACAGACAGTCCATTTAAATAAAGGTTTGTGCCCGTCCAAGGAACATTTAGTTACTACGCCATCTCGAACAGGTAGTATTTTAACATATCTTTAAATGAAAGGATGTACATGTGTAAGCTTAATTTCCCTACGTAGCAGTAACCAATAATAATTTTGTGACAAATAAATGTTTTACTTACTTACTTACTAAATTATGTTTGGTTTATCTAAAGTAAGTCAAGTGTAAGTCAAGGTTTATCTAAAAACATACATGTCTAGAACCTAGCCTACGATTTGTTGGATAAACTTGATCGATTTTATAGAATGGATTTTTTTGATAAAATTTTGATTTTGTAAGCCAACTTTTTCGTTTGTACCCGTTTGTACCGCTCCAATTGAGTTTAATTCATGTTAAATCATTCAAAGTCTATCTAAAAACATGCATATCTAGAACCTAGATTATGATTTGTTGAACAAAGTTGATCATTTTTCCTAGAATGGGTTTTGTTGAAAAATTTTGATACTTTAAGCCAAATTTTTCGTTTGTACCCGTTTGTACCGCTCCAATTGAGCTTAATTCATGTTAAATCATTCAAGGTCTATCTAAAAACATGCATATCTAGAACCTAGATTATGATTTGTTGAACAAAGTCGATGATTTTTTCCTAGAATGGGTTTTGTTAAAAAATGTGATACTTTAAGTAAAAGTTTTCGTTTGTACCCGTCTGTACCGCTCCAATTGAGCTAGATTCATGTTAAGTCATTCAAGGTCTATCTTAAAACATGCATATCTAGAACCTAGATTATGATTTGTTGAACAAAGTTGATGATTTTTTCCTAGAATGGGTTATGATGAAAAAATTTGAAACTTTAAGTAAAAGTTTTCGTTTATACCCGTTTGTACCGCTCCAATTGAGCTAGATTCATGTTAAGACATTCAAGGTCTATCTTAAAACATGAATATCTAGAACCTAGATTATGATTTGTTGAACAAAGTTGATGATTTTTCCTAGAACGGGTTTTGTTGAAAAATTTTGATACTTTAAGTAAAAGTTTTCGTTTGTACCCGTTTGTACCGCTCCAATTGAGCTAGATTCATGTTAGTTAAGTCAAGGTATATCTAAAAACATACATGTCTAGAACCTAGCCTACGATTTGTTGGATAAACTTGATCGATTTTATAGAATGGATTTTTTTGATAAAATTTTGATTTTGTAAGCCAAATTTTTCGATTGTACCCGTTTGTACCGCTCCAATTAAGCTTAATTCATGTTAAATCATTCAAGGTCTATCTAAAAACATGCATATCTAGAACCTAGATTATGATTTGTTGAACAAAGTTGATGATTTTTCCTAGAATGGGTATTGTTGAAAAATTTTGATAATTTAAGTAAAAGTTTTCGTTTGTACCCGTTTGTACCGCTCCAATTGAGCTTGATTCATGTTAAGTCATTCAAGGTCTATCTTAAAACATGCATATCTAGAACCTAGATTATGATTTGTTGAACAAAGTTGATGATTTTTTCCTAGAATGGGTTTTGTTAAAAATTTGATACTTTAAGTAAAAGTTTTCGTTTGTACCCGTTTGTACCGCTCCACTTGAGCTAGATTCATGTTAGTTCATTCAAGATCTATCTAAAAACATGCATTTCTAGAACCTAGCCTACGATTTGTTGGATAAACTTGATCAATTTTCCTAGAATGGATTTTTTTGATAAAATTTTGATTTTGTAAGCCAAAGTTTTCGTTTGTACCCGTTTGTACCGCTCCATTTGAGCTAGATTCATGTTAAGTAATTCAAGGTCTATCTTAAAACATGCATATCTAGAACCTAGATTATGATTTGTTGAACAAAGTCGATGATTTTTTCCTAGAATGGGTTTTGTTAAAAAATTTGATACTTTAAGTAAAAGTTTTCGTTTGTACCCGTCTGTACCGCTCCAATTGAGCTAGATTCATGTTGAGTCATTCAAGGTCTATCTAAAAACATGCATATCTAGAACCTAGATTATGATTTGTTGAACAAAGTTGATGATTTTTCCTAGAACGGGTTTTGTTGAAAAATTTTGATACTTTAAGTAAAAGTTTTCGTTTGTACCAAGTTGATGAATTTTCCTAGATTGGGTTTTGTTAAAAAATTTTGCTACTTTAAGTAAAAGTTTTCGTTTGTACCCGTTTGTACCGCTCCAATTGAGCTAGATTCATGTTATTTCAGTCAAGTTCTATCTAAAAACATACATGTCTAGAACCTAGCCTACGATTTGTTGGATAAACTTGATCGATTTTCCTAGAATGGATTTTTTTGATAAAATTTTGATTTTGTAAGCCAAATTTTTCGTTTGTACCCGTCTGTACCGCTCCAATTGAGCTAGATTCATGTTAAGTCATTCAAGGTCTATCTAAAAACATGCATATCTAGAACCTAGATTATGATTTGTTGAACAAAGTTGATAATTTTTCCTAGAACGGGTTTTGTTGAAAAATTTTGATACTTTAAGTAAAAGTTTTCGTTTGTACCCGTTTGTACCGCTCCAATTGAGCTAGATTCATGTAAGTTCATTCAAGATCTATCTAAAAACATGCATATCTAGAACCTAGCCTACGATTTGTTGGATAAACTTGATCGATTTTCCTAGAATGGATTTTTTTGATAAAATTTTGATTTTGAAAGCCAACTTTTTCGTTTGTACCCGTTTGTACCGCTCCAATTGAGTTTAATACATGTTAAATCATTCAAGGTTTAACTAAAAACATGCATATCTAGAACCTAGATTATGATTTGTTGAACAAAGTTGATGATTTTTCCTAGAATGGGTTATGATGAAAAAATTTTATACTTTAAGTAAAAGTTTTCGTTTGTACCCGTTTGTACCGCTTCAATTGAGCTAGATTCATGTTAAGTCATTCAAGGTCTATCTTAAAACATGCATATCTAGAACCTAGATTATGATTTGTTGAACAAAGTTGATGAATTTTCCTAGATTGGGTTTTGTTAAAAAATTTTGCTACTTTAAGTAAAAGTTTTCGTTTGTACCCGTTTGTACCGCTCCAATTGAGCTAGATTCATGTTAGTTCATTCAAGATCTATCTAAAAACATGCATATCTAGAACCTAGCCTACGATTTGTTGGATAAACTTGATCGATTTTCCTAGAATGGATTTTTTTGATAAAATTTTGATTTTGAAAGCCAACTTTTTCGTTTGTACCCGTTTGTACCGCTCCAATTGAGCTTAATACATGTTAAATCATTCAAGGTCTATCTAAAAACATGCATATCTAGAACCTTGATTATGATTTGTTGAATAAACTTGATCGATTTTCCTAGAATGGATTTTTTTGATAAAATTTTGATTTTGTTAGCCAAAGTTTTCGTTTGTACCCGTTTGTACCGCTCCAATTGAGCTAGATTCATGTTAAATCATTCAAGGTCTATCTTAAAACATGCATATCTAGAACCTAGATTATGATTTGTTGAACAAAGTTGATGATTTTTTCCTAGAATGGGTTTTGTTAAAAAATTTGATACTTTAAGTAAAAGTTTTCGTTTGTACCCGTTTGTACCGCTCCAATTGAGCTAGATTTATGTTAAGTTCTTCAAGGTCTATCTAAAAACATGCATATCTAGAACCTAGATTATGATTTGTTGAACAAAGTTGATGATTTTTCCTAGAACGGGTTTTGTTGAAAAATTTTGATACTTTAAGTAAAAGTTTTCGTTTGTACCCGTTTGTACCGCTCCAATTGAGCTAGATTCATGTTAGTTCATTCAAGATCTATCTAAAAACATGCATATCTAGAACCTAGCCTACGATTTGTTGGATAAACTTAATCGATTTTCCTAGAATGGATTTTTTTGATAAAATTTTGATTTTGTAAGCCAAAGTTTTCGTTTGTACCCGTTTGTACCGCTCCATTTGAGCTAGATTCATGTTAAGTCATTCAAGGTCTATCTTAAAACATGCATATCTAGAACCTAGATTATGATTTGTTGAACAAAGTTGATGATTTTTTCCTAGAATGGGTTATGATGAAAAAATTTGAAACTTTAAGTAAAAGTTTTCGTTTGTACCCGTTTGTACCGCTTCAATTGAGCTAGATTCATGTTAAGTCATTCAAGGTCTATCTTAAAACATGCATATCTAGAACCTAGATTATGATTTGTTGAACAAAGTTGATGAATTTTCCTAGATTGGGTTTTGTTAAAAAAATTTGCTACTTTAAGTAAAAGTTTTCGTTTGTAACCGTTTGTACCGCTCCAATTGAGCTAGATTTATGTTAAGTCATTCAAGATCTATATAAAAACGTGCATATCTAGAACCTAGATCATGATTAGTTGAATAAAGTTGATGATTTTTCCTAGAATGAGTTTTTTAGAAAAATTTTGATACTTTAAGTCAAAGTTTATCGTTTGTACCCGTTTGTTTCTTTCCAGTTAAGCAAGATTTATGTTACGTCATTCAAGATCTATCTAAAAACATGCCTATCTAGAACCTGGCTGATGATTTGTTGAACAATTTTTATCGATTTACAAAATATGGTATGTTTTCAACATAATTTAATGTTTACGTTCATGTGTTTTGTTTGTTTCTACCTAAAATTGTATTATTTAACCTTAAATATTTTTGCGATTTCAAGGTCTATCGATGGTATTGCCTAAGTTTCACGAAATATTCAACTTTGAAGTCCAATCAACCGTTTTACCTACGTAGGTCAAAAGCGACAGTTGAAAAACCTCCCCCTCCCCATAACTTTTTTCCCCTTAGGGTACAAACGAAAATTTTGTCGGTACAATCGGGTACACACCCGGTACAATCGAATAGGATCAAAAAAACATGAATATCTTAAAGTTGGTTGCCAGGTTCACACAGCTCTGATTTTCAGACGGCCTGGTGTGGTGGCACAAAGTAGCTAATTAAAATACTTACATAACAGAAAAATACTAATTTAGGTACAAAAGTAGCAAAGAAGGCAGAAAACAAGAGAAAAGAGAAACATTTAAATTAAGTTACAACAAACACGAAAAGAACAGAACTGGGTCGGGTGGTGCGACTCACCAGTCGTTTCTAGGTTTCAGTTCAGCTACCTTTGTTGTTATCTGAGCGTCTGGTCGATGCGACGCGTGACCCGAGAGCTGGTGAATATCTGGCTCAGCGCATCAGCATTGCCATACAGCGTGGTAATGCAGCCAGTGTCTTGGGGACGCTTCCGACTGGTATTGACATGGATCAATTGAGCTACCTTTTGACTGTTTACAACCGTCTGCAGTTAGCTCAATGGTTTCAATTGTAAATACTAGTTGTAATTTTTCTATTCCTTGATTGTAATTTTCGTAAAGATATGTGTTTGTTTTTATCTTCTTCATACTTCGGTAAGAATTAAAAAAAAACTCATGTGCCTAATCAAATAACTTTGATTTAAAAGATTTAAATCATTTTTTTTTCTTTGCTCTTGTTTAGGTGTGTACAATGTTTATTGTTGTAATAATCGTCGATCATGTCAGTAAAGTAATAGCACTTTTCAAGTAAGAACTGTTTCAATAATATTCCAAACATCATGATATGTTTAAGGACAACTAGCACCGTATTAGAAAGTATTACGTTCTGAAATCAAACACAGTGTCTCTACTTTCAACCCGCAAGAAACTGTTTCCGCTTACTCTTACGAATAAATAAAGATTCCTATGATAGATACGTAGGTATCGAGATGTTTTACAAAGTGTGTCAAGGTACAGACAGACGTGTCACGGTTACTTACTATACATGCCTATCTATTTGCTGTTTAGGTAACGTACCATATTTTAAGTTCCATACCATATCCATGTAGTTCCATACGACGTACCATAGACTGTTTGTTAAGACGTATATCCATGACCACTTAACTTATTTAGATTAAAATCTAGAATTACACATACCTAGACTAATTTAATTTTAAAACATTAACTTCTGTGGGGTTAAAAAGAGTGAATATGGTAAATTATTACATTATGTACTAGCTTTGTTATTGAACCAGTGAACCGTCACTCAAAACACGTACTAGATTCAAACAAAAATAATCCCACCGGCTCTAAATTACAACAACCCATATTATATAATATACTAGCGACCCACCCCGGCTTCGCACGGTTTTATTATACGTAAAAACCTTCCTCTTGAATTATTCTCTCTATTAAAAAAAACCGCATCAAAATCCGTTGCGTAGTTTTAAAGATTTAGGCGTTCAAAGGGACATGACATGACATAGGGACAGAGAAAGCGATTTTATTTTATACTATGTAGTGATACTATCACGACCGGCCCTGCTGAGAGCGAGGGTGACGGTGCACCGGTGCACGGGCTCAGGGGAAAGTGGACAGAGACAGTTGCGACGTGGCCCCTCGGGAGTCAGACCGAGAGGGTGCTCCCAGGCGTGGGAGAGCGAGCGAGAGCGCACCGGGGGCAGCCTGGCCACGAGGTGTCGCAACTGCTGACGGACCCTGGATGTTACCGCAAGTTCAGTAAATAAATAAATAATACTGGACAGTCCACACATCACCATCTAGCCCCAAGCTAAGCAGAGCTTGTGTAATGGGTACTAGACAATCTACATTCGTATATCAGTCGATATACGAATGTAGAGACATTTTTTAAGACATTGTACAAATCACTCACAGGGTAGAAGTAGGCTGCTGGATGGGATCGTGCTAGAGCATCAGTGTCCTTACACTACACCGATCTTGTCAGTTCTGAATCCAATTTCAATATTTCCATAATTGTAGCACATTATTAGTACAATTCACGGCGCTGTAAGGAGGGCACTCTTTCGTTGAGGGACGGGGGATCAGAGAGCAGTACGGAGCTGGGGTGGAGCAGCGGCATGAAGTCTGTGATGTGACGTGGCAGGCCCCAGAGTGTGCGGTCCGTGTGACCGCCAGGTCGGCGGTGCACGGGCTGTGCGGCGGAGGGAGCGGGCCACCGCACCGCTCCGAACTGTACTAGCAGAGCACTCACCCGCACAGGGACTGTAATACTGATCGCTCTGCAACTAATGACAAGCTGCTCTAAAGGGCTGAACTTTAAACAGATGGTATAAATGCCAAATGTCAACAAACTGGAAACATTATAGTATGTAAGGTCTCTTCAAAAACTGCAATGTTTTTGTTTTCTTTGGAGTTTTTCGATATTTCGGCACGGTTTCAGGCGCCTGTCATGGTAAATATCCCGTATGCATAATAATGACTTTAGTGTTAAAAACAATGATAGTTTTAAAAGTTATATTGCAATGTTTTTGTGACTCATGTTTCTTGATAGGAGTAGGTTGATATACCTACATAATTGTTTGGAAAAAGGCACAGATAAAATAATCCTAAAGGAAGGGTTGTCAAACGGGCGGGTCCATTAGCCGCGAGGCTGTGCTGATAAGAGCGGTGAGACGCGGACGCTGACGTCACGTCACCGCCGCAGTCGGCGGCCGCGCTGTGGCACACTAGCCCGCACCGCTTTGCTATTTCTCACTCCCGCCACATGCTCGTGGCACATCTATCCAGTATCTGTCCATTGAAACTACTTTTTAAACAGAATTGCATCAGTGGTGGTTTGCTAATTGAATTCACAGTGAGGTACACCATTAAAAGTTTAGCACTTCTTTTGTATATGTTCACATACAGATCAACGATGTGCCAACGCCCCAAGACATAAGTCTGGCCGCCTGACTAGACTGGAGGCAGTGTGCTGGCGATGCTCGTGCAATCGTGTGCGCACGATGCACGGTGACGTCACAGGGCCGCCGCCCGCAGCTAAAGTCCAGCGTCCCTCCGCCCCGCCGCGCCCCGCCCGCCCCGCCGCGCCCCGTCTCATCCCGCCGCGCCCCGCCCGCCCCGCCGTGGTGTTCACTTGTCACTTCTGTGTCCACAATCTATCCAGGCTAAAGCACAAACTCATTAGTGAGCTGTTTTGTTACTTTGGTCCAAATACTTCATGCGTCCAAGATAAGGGCGTAATCTAACGAAGTTGTTAGTTTGAAATCCATATTTGTAAAATATATTGTAAATGCATATTTAGATTTCTATAAATACCACAATTATATAGCATTTTGATGATGTGGCGCTCATTAGGTGAGACCTAGGTCCAACAGTGTACTATACATATAGGTTGATGATTATGATTCTGTGTGGATTGTCCAGCATTTTTTTATTATCATTAAATCCAAATCCTATATTAGAAAACTATTCTACAGTATAAAATATTTCAAAACGGTAAAGGGTTGCAGTGTGTTGCCGTGTGGTGCCGGCATAGAATTGCACCACCCCAACTCTTCTCGTGGGTGTCGTAAGAGGCGACTAAGGGACACACCGGGGGTGGGCAGCAGCGCCCCCGCAGAACAACTCCTTCACCAAACTGCGATCCCCAACCCGCATGCCCAGCGTGGGGATTATGGGCATTACCCCCAAAATGAAGACACAAGCCAAAAAATGGCCCCCAGTACCCGGCCGCCTCGCTATTCCTGGCTATGGTAGCGGCCATGGTAACGGCGGGGCAGGGGGTGCTAAGAATCACCGGCCGGCAGGCTACCACACAATATCGAAACTGACCCTGGCAACGTACAACGGACGCACTCTGAGGCTTGACAATCATCTAGCGCAGTTGGAAGTGGAGTTAGAGAACATTAAATGGCATGTTCTAGGGTTGTGTGAAGTCCGTAGAGAGGGGGAGGACACCGTAACCCTAGACTCGGGCCATCTTCTCTACTTTCGCGAGGGTGATAAAACATCCCAGGGTGGCGTAGGTTTCCTCGTCAATAAGAACCTCTCTAACAACGTTCAAGAAATCTCCAGTGTGTCGACCAGGGTAGCGTACCTGATCCTTCGGCTATCCAAGCGGTATAGCATGAAGGTAATTCAGGTCTACGCACCGACCTCGGCACACCCGGATGATGAAGTGGAGGATATGTACGAAGACATATCCAAAGCCTTACACAACACCACTAAGGCTCACTTCAACGTTGTTATGGGGGACTTTAACGGCAAGGTGGGAATCCAGACTGGCAACGAATCCCGAATAGGCCCGCATGGTTATGGAGTTAGGAATCACAGGGGGCAAATGCTTGTCAACTTCCTTGAGAAAGAGGGGCTGTTTTTAATGAACTCCTTCTATAAGAAACAGCCCCAGCGGAAGTGGACATGGCAAAGCCCCGACACTGTGACAAAAAATGAGATCGACTTTATCATGACGGATAGCAAGCACATATTCAGAGATGTCTCAGTGATCAACAGGTTCAATACCGGATCTGATCACCGAATGCTCCGAGGCACTCTGAATATCAACTTAAAGCTTGAAAGAAACCGTCTGATGAAGTCCACGCTCCGACCTAATCCAATCCAAATCATGGCGGGCACCGAGAAGTTTCAGCAGCTTCTCGGGGATAGATTCGCTGCCTTGGAACCCACTGATGACGCTGACGAGACCCTACACAATCTGGTCGAAACGTTGAGGGACGAGGGCACTAAGTTCTGCAGCAAGCTAGGTACTGGCAGGAAGTCCAAACTCTCGGATGAGACTCTGGATCTGATGACAAAAAGACGGGAAACCACCCAAATGTCTTCGTTAGAGAGGTCAGACCTGAACAAGCGAATCGCGAAGATGGTACGGCGTGACCTTCGGAGCTCCAACACACGCCTCATTGAAGAGGCGATAGAGCGAAACCGAGGGTCCAAAGTATTCACTCAGCAGCTTGGCAGGAGCCACCTGACGAAGCTTAAAACGCACGACGGGAGGATCGTTTTGTCGAAGCCAGAGATCTCAGCTGAGATAGAAGACTTCTATGGCCGTTTGTACACTGCACATACCCCTCAGTCCCAAAGAGATTACCATGATTCTAGAGCCACCCTGACACGCCACTATACCGACGAACTACCAGATTTCAGCCAAGATGAAATCGTGTTAGCTCTGAGGCAGCTTAAAAATGGAAAAGCCCCGGGTGAGGACGGTATTACTTCAGAGCTTCTAAAGGCAGGAGGAGCCCCCATTATACAGGAGCTACAGAGCCTCTTTAATACCGTCCTTCACAGTGGGAGAACTCCTAAGGCGTGGAGCGGGGGTTTGGTGGTGCTTTTTTTTAAGAAGGGCGATAAAACCCTCCTTAAAAACTATAGACCCATCACACTCCTTAGCCACGTCTATAAGCTGTTCTCGCGAGTGGTCACGAATCGTCTCGGCAGGAGACTCGACTAGTTTCAGCCACTGGAACAGGCCGGGTTCCGCGGAGGATATGGCACCATAGACCACATTCACACAGTGCGGCAGATTATACAGAAGTCCGAAGAGTATAATCAACCCCTGTGTCTCGCTTTTGTGGACTATGAGAAAGCCTTTGACTCTGTCGAAACCTGGGCTGTTCTGGAATCCTTACAGCGATGCCAAGTAGACTATCGTTATATCGAGGTGCTGAGATGTCTCTACGATGCCGCTACTATGAGTGTCCAAGTACAGGACCAGCAGTCTAAACCCATCCAATTGCGCAGAGGAGTGAGACAGGGGGATGTCATATCCCCGAAACTGTTCACGAGCGCATTGGAAGATATGTTTAAGACTCTGGACTGGAAAGGTAAGGGCATAAACATAAACGGCAATTACATCTCACACCTACGATTCGCTGATGACATAGTTTTAATGGCGGAGTCGCTAGAGGAGCTGACCCACATGCTGGACGGCCTAGCTTCAGCCTCGCGACGCATCGGTCTTGGCATGAATTTGGAAAAAACCAAAGTCATGATCAATTGCCAAATTGATCCGGGACCGGTAGTCGTAGAAGGCCACCTTCTCGAAATTGTTTCCGAGTACACTTACCTTGGGCAGATTATGCAGTTAGGTAAAAACAATTTCGAGAAGGAGGCCAAGAGAAGGATCCAGCTGGGCTGGGCAGCGTTTGGAAAACTACGTCGAGTCTTCTCGTCATCCATACCACAATGTTTGAAAACGAAAGTTTTCAATCAGTGCGTCCTACCCGTAATGACCTACGGAGCTGAGACGTGGACACTCACGGTAGGGCTGGTCCACCAGTTCAAAGTCGCTCAGCGAGCTATGGAAAGGCATAGCTCCGGAGTTTCTCTGAAGGATAGGATTCGTAATGAATACATCCGACAGAGAACCAAAGTTATCGACATAGCTCAAAGAATTAGCAAGCTGAAGTGGCAGTGGGCCGGCCATATTTCGCGAAGAACCGACCACCGTTGGGGTAAACGTGTTCTTGAGTGGAGACCGCGACTTGGCAAACGTAGTGTGGGACGCCCTCCGGCTAGGTGGGATGACGATCTGCGAAAGACTGCTGGCAGATGCTGGATGCGTCAAGCTGAAGACAGGGCGCTATGGCGCTCATTAGGGGAGGCCTATGTCCAGCAGTGGACTAATGTAGGCTGATGATGATGATGATGATGAAAGGGTTGCAGAGAGAGGAACCTTCTGATGATACGCGCCGAGTTCAGGAGTATCGGTTTTTAGATCTGGCCTTTGATCCAGCCTCCTAGCGAGTCTCTTGAGGGGTGTCGAGGCTCTTCGCTATGACGGCGCTAACCGAAACAACTAATGGGACGATGGTCGCTGAATCAACATCCCACATTTATTATTAGGTGTTTCTCATTTCCACTCGAGCTCGGGCCATAATAGAGACCGGTCCTTTGTCAGGCGTGCGCGGGCCGGAGCCCTCAGCACAGAGCCTCCGGAGAGTGAGTGTGAAGCCGGGGGCGACACACAGCGGGATCATTCTTGGCTGCACAATGTGACACGCCGGAGATCATATCCGCCTGGTGGTTCCTACAACTAGGTAATGGTGCTGTGGGGAGACTTCGCACGTCTGCCATAAACGAACTGTTAAAAGTCAGAACTGTCAAACGAAGTGTTTATTCCTCGAACTGCCGACGTAAACGTCAGAGGGTTTCACCACCACGAGGAATGCCAGTGAGCGGATTTCCTCGTTATTACTCCATTAGACACTTCCGCCCCTAAGCCAACATATTCTCAAGACGCATCTCTACCGGCTACTCTGACCTGCTAATGAAGGTAAGCATGACGTGGTGTATATTTCTCTTCGGACGTCGCTCCTTAAGCGGAGACGAGTACCAGGAACTTCCCGGGACCACTCGGAACCCGTTATCATTATAGTGTATTAAATAAATAAATATAAATCAACAATGCCAGGCCTTGACATTGAGCCCCCTTTTAAAATGGACTATCATTAAATGATGTTGGTCAATTATTAAGGAACGGAGCAAAAAAGGAATCGGCCTAAAAGCCTTTTTTAATTCGATCCCCAAATTAGTAGTTGACAAACACAGCGCCCCGCCCCGCCCCTCGCCGCCCGCCCCTCTCGCCCGGCTGACGGGCCATTAGCCACTCGGGACGGATTAACAACTCGTAAAGTTCACAAAAACCGTCCGCACTGACAGTTCGCACTCCGCTGACAGCGACGCGCGGATGGTGCTCTTGATCCTCGACACTGCCCGCGCCGCTGCTATCTTTAAGGTCGTAAAATGTTCTAATGTAAGTTATAGTGAAGCACTTAGCTATACTGTATGGCCTACCACTAAAACACAAAATTGTACGGTGTCCTGTGCGTTGAGCACTCTCGACGGCTAGTGCTAAGTAGGAACTCGCTTATTCATGGCATTTGCATACATATTGGTCCGCAGCTTGCACGGAGCACCCGCCCCGCCCCGCCCCGCCCCGCTCCGCCACCGCGGACCGGTCGCGCCCGACAACCTCGCCATCACGATTTCAATTGGCAACAATTTCAGGTGACACTCTGAATGCATTTATCTGCTCTTTATCTCCTGGCATTGTCTGCAAGTATCAAGTGCGTCCAGTCGAAGGAAGGTAAAAAAAGCGTGGCGCCTGCGCCTCGGGAGCCCTGTTATTTATACTGTAGGGGATTATTAAGGTAGAGTCGTGTCACTCGCACCCGCAGGGGCCGGGCGCGCCGTCCTCCTCGCACTCGACGGACTATTAGCCGGCGTCAGTGTCACGGATGGCTCAATAACTCTGTTGGGCCACTTTGCGTAGTTTTTGTAGTTGCGTCGTGCGTTGCGTCGCGGCTCGTGCGGCGCCTGATTTATTGCCTTCCTAGGGCGGCTCCGCGTCATCGGGCCGCATTCCGGCCGGAATTCCGGCCGCTCGACCACTCATGAAGGGTTAGCGAATTCCATTTGCTGTAGGCCTGTGGCTTTGTGGATAATGGACTAGACATGACTAGCCAGCAGCGTCCAAAAGCAGACTCCTGATATCAATAGGTATATTACAATGTGATTCCTCGCCTGGCCGGGCTGACCTGGCATCTCTCTCCAGGAATCCAGGACAACAAAATTAGATAAACGTTACTAACGTTTCTTGTAACCTGAATGAATACCTAATCGAATAACCCTCGGGCCCGGGCTAGCGCGGCTAGCGGCCGCCGCTACAGATACAAGCTATGCATGAAACACTTTAAGTCTTGAAACTCATGTTAAAACAATTCACTTTCAGTTCTTTCTAGAAAAACCTAATTGAAACAAATCTATTCTACCTAGCTATTAACTTTTTGTATGTTGTGTTTATGGATAATTAATTGTTTGATGTATAGGTGTGCGCGTGCGCAGCGAGGCGCGCCGCGGGGCGAGGGGCGGGCGGTGCAAACAGGAGCTCAAGTAGCGCCCCCACTTATTTTATCATATAATTCCGTTAAACAAAGGAATTTCCAAAATTCACACGTACAGTTTGTTATAAGCTCTTTTGAATGCATCTGTATTGGTTTCTTTTTACAAAAGCGTGCAGTTAGGGCTATTTACAGACTCGGTCCAAGAGACAGCCTCCGATTAGTATTTAAAGCCATGGGTATAATAACAATGCCATCACTTTAAATATATTTAAACATAATGCATACAAGAAAGCATATATTAGAATAAAAATAAATAAAAATAGCCTTTATTCCCTTTAAATACACATAATAATTTACATTTGAACAATATTTTAACCTAATTTATTTTTCTATTAAATTAAATTTCAAATTTGTATTAATAAAATTTTGATTGGGTTATTCTATAGATAAATTACATATTGTTTTAGATTTATAAGAAAAATTCGAAAAAATAAGAATACATTAATTTGTTTTTGAAGGGTTTATCCATTGTTGGATACAGGCTCCTCCATCTCTTTCCAGTTGGCTCTACTTTGAGCAGCTCTTATCCATTGTTTTCCTGCTATCAAGATGATGTCATCTTTCCATCGGCGAAGCGGTCGTCCAGGGTCTCTCTTTCCATCTCGTGGCCACCAATGCAAAACTCTTTCGTTCCATCGGTTATCGCCGGTTCTGGCGATGTGGCCTGCCCACTTCCATTTGAGTCTTGCTGCCATCGTACCTGCATCTGTAAGCTTAGTCTTGGATCTTATTTTTGAGCTTCTGATGCGATCCCGAAGCTTAAGACCCATCATACTTCGCTCTATCGCTCTTTGGAAGGATCTAAGTTTAATTTTATTTTCAGCTGTGAGAGCCCATGATTGACACCCGTAGAGCAGAGTTGGTAGAATGGTAGAGTCAGCGAGATTTTTCTTGATATTCAAAGTAAAGTTGCCTTTAAATATTTCTTTTAATGACCAGTATTTTCTCCATGCTATTGTTACTCTTCTTTCTATTTCTTTTTTAGTTCTATCTACGAAACATATATTCTGTCCCAGGTAAGATGTAGTTTTCAACATATTCAAGTGTCTGGTTGTTAACATGAAGCGGTAGAGGTTTGTCGTTAGGCATTGCTTTAGTTTTTTCACAGTTCATCATTAATCCACATTTCTGGCTCTCTCTTACTAAACTTGTTATCATGTCTTGTATTTCTGTGTAGTTTTCAGAGAACAAAACGATATCGTCTGCGAATCTTAAGTTCGATAGATATTCTCCGTTAATATTTACGCCTTTTTGAGCCCAACCCAAGTTTTTAAATATATATTCTAATAGAGCTATAAATAATTTCGGGGAAATTGTGTCACCTTGGCGGATACCTTTTTCTATATTGAATTGTTCTCCAGGTTTCTCCAGTTTTATCTTAGCAACACATTCTGCGTATATATTTTTTAAAATTGTGATATACTTGGTGTCTATTCCCTGCTCCGCAAGGGCTTTCCACAGCTCTATGTGTTTAATAGAGTCGAAAGCCTTGTGATAATCTATAAAAACTATATAGATATTTTTGCCATATTCAGTGCATAAAGCATATATTACGACATTGTAAACATTCAGACAGCCACCAGTACGACACAAGATCCAAAAATAGGCTTGTCCAATCTACTACAAGGTTTTCAAAAGTAATGAAGTCGTTTGTGGTGAATAGCGTTAAATTTTATAATACTTTGCCAGAAACAGTTATCAAAGTGAATGAAAGAATGTTTAAAAACATCACAAAACAGACATTACAGCAGAAAGCGTACTATTCTGTCAAAGACTTCCTTTCAGATAAAGATGCTTGGAAAGATTGTAGTATTAATAAGTAATTACTATTAGTATTAAGTAATTTACTTATGTAGTATTAGTAAATAATTATTTGATTGTTCATTTATTTGACTTTTCTAAGAGCATTAAACATTATAATTATGCCTATTGAAATAAAAAATTGAAATTGAATTGAAATTTGTCTATTTTAGGAAGAGATACGAAAACAGAGTTTGGCGGCCACCAAAGGCCACTTCGTATCTCTTCCTAAACTTCTTCTTTAGTTACCATGTCCCAGACTAAGTCTAAGTACTCATATAATCTGTGTTTAAACGTTTCATCCGTGTAGCGGGACTCCTTCATCCTCTTACATTAACCCGCTTACAGTCATAACAAATTCGTTTAGTAGTAAAAACTTATATTCTGTTTTATATGGCGAAGATAATTATACGAGTATTATCTACCTTAGTATCTATAAGCGCATAGCTATTGTTTCCGTTAAGTAGAGTCATGTTCAGACACTGCAGTCGGTGCAATGGTGCACTGCACGCACTACCGTGTGAGAGGAGGCCTAAATCTGGGACTGTTATTTTCTCTGCCATTATCATAAACAGCTGAACTGGAGGAGCTTTCAGCTAAATTACGTAGATGACGATTTGATTTTAAAAATTAATTCCCCGATAATATACTTAATATAACATAAAAATAGACACCGATTTTTCAATCATAGCTTTAGGAAATCATATTTTTGTTCTTCCGTTTGGGAGATACATGTTGAGACCAACAACAACAAACACGCAAGCTCGCACCGAAGCACATTCACATGCGCTACTTGCTATACGCACCAGGGTTACATCGCAATATAAAATGGAGAGCGATTCCACAGAGTTTCAGGCTCTCTGGTAACAGCCACTAGTAGGGCGCGCGGGACAAGGGCGGCGGCGGCTCTGCTGTTCACTGACCTCTTCAAACTTAGGGACAACTAAGTACATTCGTTTTGTATAATTTGGAACATTTTTCTTATGTTTAGAAACACATTAAAATCAACTTGATAACCTAGATAGGTACCGCTAACGACGAAATGTTTGCCCGACGCCAATCTCCGAAGACTTTTACAGAGGAATGCGACGCGCTAAAGTGCGAGTTACCCGAGCACACCACGCCGACACTTTTTTATTTATAATTTTATAAATAGTTGGCTATGTATTGTTTTAAACAATACCAAAAACAATTTTCTTGATGGATCGAAAATAAGCAAAGAGACAACAGGACGATCATCCAAGTCCCGCCCGATCTTCTAACTTAAGTTAGTAGGTATTTAAAATCTGTGCTTCGGTGTTCGTTCGGTACACAACCTGGCATGGACGTTGGCCTATTCAACATTTACTTAGTTTTATTTTCATCAGAGCAATAGAAATTCACACCCTGTCAAAAGTGCATTGTCGGTTCTAGAGATAGTGCAAACTTGAGGTGAAGCAAAAAAATTACTAAGAAATTATTACTATTATTTTTTACTATCTGTGCACTACCTACCCAATTCTTATATCTTTGTATCACTCACTATAAGGTTTCCTGGGAGAAATCGCTCTCAGCGATAAGGCCGCCTTTTGTGCTATTTTTATTTTTCTTTTTAATAAGATATAAGTAAGCTTTTTATATGTATTTTCTTTTTAGTACAATAAAGTGTTCATTCATTCATTCAAAACGTGATTTCTTCTTGGTATCCACTTCTTTCTTTGAGTGTTTGTTTAGCTCCTATTATGGTTGATATAGCGGTAAAAAACATGCTGTGTAAAAAAAACAACTATCATCCTTTTACGGTTCATGTGATACAGCCCGCCGGCGACTGACAGAGAGGTGACACAGCGGAGGAATCCCGTTTTTATCCTTAGGGTACAAAACTCTTAACATGTTTAGGGATTTGTACCCAAAGGGCTGAAAACATTCCCTATAGATTTCTAGAGTTACGGAACTGACGAAAAATTATTTATGTTTTTATTATTTTTGACATTGATATCATTATGTAACGTTATTTTTTAGTCTTTATAAAATAAATCAACTTCTACCGATTACCTAATTATTGAATAAATATAAGTAGTGTTAGGTAATTGATTCTTTCTTTACCTAATTTTTTTTATCCAATAGTAGGTAGAATAAGGTATTACTATAACTTATTTATGTTCTATTTGCACGAGAGCTAGTCGCTAGTTAGGTACTACTATATATCGCAGTATCAACGTTGGTTCAATTATTGTTTGTTTAATGTTCACGAGTTAGGTAGACAAGTTATCTTAGTTCGTGTTTTGTTTACATATGTAATGTAAGTATGTACGTACTACATGTACCTACTGTAGCGCGTCGGCCAGGACTCGACGGAACACGAGGACAAGCGAGCCAGGACCGCAGCCGACATGTCTCTTGTGTTAGGGAACTATTGAGCAAGAGCACGTCGTCTCATAGACTGCAGCCTGATGCTGGATGCGGCAAGCTGAAGACAGGGCGCTGTGGTACTCATTAGGGGAGGCTTATGACCAGCGGTGGACTAATATAATGTAGGTTGATGATGATGACATGGTTTTAATTCAATGGTTTATCGAAGAGCTTTATGACACTGAGTTTGTAGGTAGAGTACAAGAATTTCGGTTTTTCAATCTCAAACGTAAACGAGGAGTCTCAAGATAAATACATATGTAGGACTTACCAGTGAGAAGCGAAGGTTCGGCTGTATGCGTCCGCGCTGGGTGCAAGGTCCGCTGCGCCCGGGTGGCGGTATCACTGGTCACTCACTGAGAGCACTGCGGATCGTATCTCGCGCGGACACGTGCTGAGCCGGCGACGCGCGCGGAGGCACTGGCGGCCCGCGCCGCCGCCCGCGCGAGGGCGGGCCCGCCCCGCCCCGCCCCGCCCTCCGCCCACACCCGCTAATGGAAATGAATGCGCTTTTCCATAAATCGTGCGCGTCACGGACTCACGGGCCCGCCGCCTCACCGCCGAGGGACCGCTCCGACGCCGCGCTGACAGACCAACATGCTTGTCGGAAATGGAAATTAGCCTTGTAAGAACGTTCCAGTGATAAAGGGCCTCAGGCACGTAGAGCTTCGAGTTTGCAATCTCCACTCAGACGAGAGCGGACCAGCGATGCACTGACCGTTTGACTTGGCTGTCAGCCAGGGCTCCGCATAGCCCCGGCTCACGCCCGAAGGCAGGTGCCGCGGACGGGGGCGGTGGGCTCTAATGGTGGCATGATTTATGTCTCTGGCCCTAATGGAACTAACTCACGAGGACTAACGCGGACTAAGTAAAAGTTTAAATTATATGAAAAGCAGCCGCTGCCAGGACGCACACGGGCCCCCTCCCCCCTCCCACTCGTCGCGAGCGTCACCCCCCTCTGCCGCTGCACTAACGAGGCGAAACTTTCCAAACCTATTTACAATTATACGATATCTCACCAAGACTTTGTCAATATCTCAGATCTATGGAATCACTAAAACTGGCTTTCCTTTATAAATGACAGGGGAAACTGGCCACTCAGAGGTTCAACAAATGAGGCGTATAAAAGCTTTTTTAAAGCATCTGTAGTACATAGTTTTATATTGTCTATTTATGGCGCAAACAGCACCTAAAGTGGCGCCACCACTTATTTTATGATAATGATCATCATCATCATCATCAGCCTATATCAGTCCACTGCTGGATAATATTGGTTCTCTGTTGGATGTATTATTCATTACGAATCCCATCCTTCAGAGAATCTCCGAGCATAGCTCTTTCCATAGCTCGCTGAGCGACTTTGAACTGATAGACCAGCCCTACCGTGAGTGTCCACGTCTCAGCTCCGTAGGTCATTACGGGTAGGACGCACTGATTGAAAACTTTAGTTTTCGAACATTGCTATATGATGGATGACGAGATGACTCGACGTAGTTTTCCAATCGCTGCCCAACCCAGCTGGATCCTCCTCTTGGCCTCCTTTTCAATTTTTTTTACCTAACTGCATAATCTGCCCAATGTAAGTTTTATCATAATAATTTCGTTAAACAAAGGAATTTCCAAAATTCACACGTTCAGTTTGTTAAACCTATCATAAGCTTTTTTTAATGCATCTGTACAAGTTTCATTTGGTCTATTTTAGGAAGAGATACGAAAACAGAGTTTGGTGGCCACCAACCAAAGGCAACTTCGTATCTCTTCCTAAACTATACAAAATGACATTACTACAGATGCATAAAAAAAGCTTATGATATAATTTAATAAACTTTCGTGTTTGCGCCTTATGGACGAGATACGAAGTAGCTCTTGGTGGCCACCAAATACAGAGGTATTCGGATCTCTTCCTAGGTATAAAGTGTAGGCATCATTTTTGGAAATTCTTTTGTCTATTGATATAATATTATAAAATAAGCGGTGTCGCTTCGCTAGTGTACATGCTGTTTGCGCCTCAAGTAAACGAGCGAACCGGGGATTTTTTCCATACAAATTTCAGAAATTCATTGCACTCCCCCTAGGCGTCGTTGTAACAATAAAAATACCTACGTGTTTGATTATTTACTCTGTAGTTTATTTATACCGAGTTTTGAGTAAATTGAACCGAGGAATAATAATTTTTCATTAAAAATTAAACCACCCTTTTAATAACTTCGAAGGAGAATTATTAAAAATTATTTTAGATCCTAAACTATCTAGAAATTTCATCTTAATAAGTAGTTACAGAGAATAGAATAAATAACAACTAGTATATACAATTGAACTAACTGCAGACGGTTGCAAACAGTCTAAAGGTAGCTCAATTGATCCATGTCAATACCAGTCGGAAGCGTCCCCAAGACACTAGCTGCATTACCACGCTGTATGGCAATGCTGATGCGCTGAGCCAGATACTCATCAGCTCTCGGGTCACGCGTATCATCGACCAGACGTTCAGATATTTATTTAAAAACCCGGAGAGCCTCGGTACCCCACGGACCTAGGGTCTCGACTCCAAGGGGAGCAAATGCGCAGGTTCTGTCGAGACCTGCATATTTGCGCCTCTTGAGATCCTCGGCCAGATCTGCCGCCGCACCAGCCCTAGTGGATGTCCTTGAAAGATGGGAAGGTGCAAGTGTGTCGACGCATGTAGCGTCCCACACAATGGGCCTCCCCAACTCCCATGGGACTAGTGTCATACCGTCGGGCCTCTTGCCATCGTCACCGGAACAGACCATTCGGTTCGAGAATAGCTGGTACGTTAGCGCTGACAAAGGCCCGCCGGATGATGTCATTAAGGCTGGCATGACGAGATATCCGACCAGCGGCCCTAGTACACGATAATGCGTGATGACCAAGCTGTTCGACTGCAGTACCGCACTGGCATTGATGAGGCGCACAACACCTTGCACCCAACCGAATACATGTTGCGATACAGAAAGTAGCGGGATCCAATAAAGTGCCAGTGTTATAAGAAGGAAGCGCTTGCAGCCAATGACCTGACTCCCATTTAGAAACGGCTAGGAGACGGGCACAATCTGCCGAGCTGGAGCTCGTGTTTCAATGGTTTCAATTGTATATACTAGTTGTAATTTATTCAATTCCTTGATTGTAATTTTCATTGTTAATAAAGTTACAGAGATACCTACGTTATAACAAACATTTACGCAGACTTTCACATTTATTAGCTACCGCCCCGCAGCTTCGCCCGCTTCGAAATTTAATGCGAAAAAATAATACGTGTTGAATTATTTACTTTGCAGTTTATTTATACCGAGTTTTGAGTGAATCAAGGAATAATAATTTTTCCATACAAACTTTACCACCCCGTTCAACCCCTTCCGAGGTTAATTTTTCAAAACTTTATTATCCCATGTGTCTTTTTACAGACCAATTTAAATAATTCCGGACAGTCCCCACGCATCATCTAGCCCCAAGCTAAGCAGAGCTTATGTTATAGGTACTAAATGACAACGAAAATTACAAGCAAAGGAATAGAAAAATTACAACTAGTATTTACAATTGAAACTGATATACTTAATACAATATATTATTTTTCTATTCCTTTGCTTGTAATTTTCGTTGTTAATAAAGATGTTTGTTTTTTAAAAAAAAAAAAAAAAAACTTAATACAATATATTACTTAGATAGATATTTTTTATTATACTTAGAAAACACCCAGACCCATGGAACAAATTTCTGCAGATCGTACACAAATTTGTTCCAAGGCGGGAATCGAACCCGGAACCTCCTGCGTCGCAGGCGGACCTTCGCCCACCGCGCCACATCGGTCGTCGTTGACTATTTTTAATTACCTAAGATAGCAAAAAATATCATCTTAAGGGATATTGTAGAAGAAATACAATATCCCATAAGATGATATTTTTTGCTTCAACAAAAAATATCAAATCCTACTAATATCTTACTATCTATTTTTTTTAAATGAATTACAGATAATCTTTACAATTATCTGAGCGTCTAGTCGATGCGGCGCGTGACCCGAGAGCTGGTGAGTATCTGGCTCAGCGCATCAGCATTGCCATACAGCGTGGTAATGCAGCCAGTGTCTTAGGGACGCTTGCGACTGGTATTGACATGGATCAATTGAGCTACCTTTAGACTGTTTGCAACCATCTACAGTTAGCTCAATGGTTTCAATTGTAAATACTAGTTGTAATTTTTCTATTCCTTGCTTGTAATTTTCGTTGTTAATAAAGATTTTATTTCTTCTGGAAATTTTTATGATGATGATGAATAAAGTTTGAACCGATTTCGTTCCAAGTTCTGAGGGTTTTCAGGAAACTTCTACTCAACATCAACAGTTCACAATTTTGAGCTGTTCATATGTAAGTATCTACCAACCTATAATGTGCAAAAAATAATGACAAATCAAGAGCCAATAAGAATCCCCTATCTAATTGTTGTACAATGTATTTACATGGAATCTGAATTTCATTTGTTCAATAACCGTACCCAGGTCACTCGCGTGCGGCCCGCAGCCATGTCGCCCGCCGCCAACTGGGACAAAGTTACTTTTTTATACAATAAAAAAGAATGGCTGGATCATCAACTCCACCGTGAGACAAGACAGGACATTCTGAGTATACTTGAGATACCCTGAGGCCTCCGCAAGGCCGCAAGGCGCTGCGCCGTGGGAAGCGCCCTGCCCCGTACGTCCCGCCGCCCGCGTCCCTTTGTCCGCCGCCTCGCCGCGCCGCTGCATTGTGCGGCTCCTGCGCCGACCCCATTCATACCACACAATATCTTTTATGACAGTACTTACTTACCTTGCCGATGCATTTCGTATGTATCCCACATAATCACTCGCTTCCCCTAATTGTGGAATTTACTGGAGCTCCGCAGTTAATGACTAATCGGGAAGTCTCGATTGTCTTGCAGGTAGTGAAAGACAATGCTTTATTCTCTACCTCTATTGTTTCGTAAAGCTCGCGAGTCCATCATAATACTGCATTGAGGGTAATTCCTGTTTCAGTAGCGCAGCTCGTAGGATATGATCATTTAATATCTGGGTGATTCTCCCAGGGTGGAAAAAAACATGTCCGGCTCGAAAAATCATACAAAAAGTATCCCTAGCCCTTTGATTTTTTTTATGATAGTAGATTAGACAAAGATAATAGGGGAGGCCTTTTTTAGCCTTAATAATCTTATTTTAAACTAGCTGGTACCCGCGACTTCGTCTGCGCATGATTAGTATTTGGAGTACTCGCGATTTTACTTGCGTAATTCCCTTTCCCGTGGGATTTTCGAGATAAAATAAAGCCTATTTCTTATTCCAGCTTATAATCTATCTCTGTGCCATTTCATCCAGATCAGTTCAGCAGTTTTTGCGTGAAAGAGTAACAAACATCCATCCATCTATCCATTCATACTTACAAACTTTCGCGTTTATCAGTTCAATTCAGTTTGGTTCCCTTGGGCTATACGGGTTTTCAAAAATTTCTCACAGCATCTGAACGACGCGTACACACGCGTGAGAAATTTTCGAAAACCCGTATACCCCAGGGGAACCAAACTGAATTCCGGGATAAAATGTATCCCATGTCCAATCGTCCCGAGTTCCATTCGAATTTATTCACTTCCGTCGTGATGCATGGTTGAAGAATTCTTCTTTCACCCTCTCTCCCAGGGGAACCTAACTGAATTCCGGGATAAAATGTATCCCATGTCCAATCGTCCCGAGTTCCATTCGAATTTATTCACTTCCGTCGTGATGCATGGTTGAAGAATTCTTCTTTCACCCTCTCTCCCAGGGGAACCTTACCGAATTCCGGGATAAAAAGTATCCCATGTCCTTCCTTGTAGTATGAACTCAAATCGTCCCGAGTTTCATTCTAACTCATTCAGCAGTTTCGGCGTGATGCGCGGTAAAGGAATTTTACTTTCATACCCTCTCCCATGAGAACCTTACTGAATTCCGGGATAAAAAGTATCCTATGTCCTTCCTCGTAGTATGACCAATAATCATGCCGAGTTTCATTTAAATCCATCAAGTAGTTTCGGCGTGATGCGCGTTTACGATACAGACAGACAGACAGACAGACAGACAGACAGACAGACAGACATGAATGAAAAAAATTACAGTTTTGGCTTGAGAATCGATAATAAAGTGCCCTCCAAAAAAAATTTTCAAAATATCTTCAATGTACAGAATTGGACCTGTTACAGTTTTATTATAAGTATAGATAAGTAAAAATAAATAAAATCCTTGGAAATTCTGACTTCCGTGGTGCATCCGGACCTCATGTTCCTGTGTTAATAATTTTTTATATCATTTCATGAAAACACTAGTACTAATTTACATAGGTTCACAATAACCCATACAGTTACTTGCTTATTTGACGCTATTACTACGCAAAACTAAGCTTTAGTTGACAAGTTACAACGAGATAACTTCGCGTCCGTCGTTTAGCTCTGATTCCCCTGGTGCGCACTAATTCATTCCTAAATGCTGTACTTTATCATCTGCGTAAATTGTTGTTAGATCGAGAGAAACTATCAGTCACGCCCCATCAGTGGTGTGTACAACAAGTGTGTATGTCTCCACGTCACTCTGTTATTTCAGTACGTAATCACTTTCCGTGGCTTGGTATCTAGAAATTCTGATTACCATGTTGACTATAAATTTGTTTATGCTAATCCTATTGTTTTATTAATGATGATAATTCATGCCTTTTGTGTTCCTAATTTCGACTGCATATTTCAATGTAAAATAAACCAGCAAATTAAGAAAATTTCTAAGATTTTGTTATTATTATTGATTTCCGTGGATTTTGCGGGTTCATTAACATCTCAATAATATTTTTTTACAGTTTTTATGATGTTTTTTAGGATAAAAGTTTATAATAAATACAAAATGAATAATTATAATATTTTTAATACAAAGATAAACATTATTAGTGTGATTTTTGTAAAAAGTTACTTGTATTTACAGTAATGATTTAAAGGTGTTTTTGTAAAAACTGATTAAAACTACAAACGTCAAATAATTGGTCCTTAGTTTTAAGAAGCTAAATAATCTACTTACTACCGAAAACACATATTTTTATTGATAAACCAACCCATATTTGATTTTAGTGATATAAATTCTGATTTCCGTGGACACCATATTTTTAAAATTGAATAACTCCGTAACCATAAAGCAAATAAAGTTCCCTTCACTACCAAAAAATTAAAAATTAAATCTTCATTTAGAATATACTATCATGATGTGCAATTTCAACAAAAAAAAATGTGCCACAGAAGTCAGACAAAAAACGAGTTTTCGTAGAATCACCCATCTGTAAGAATGTTTCGTTATTTTTAATATTACATTAATTAATTATATGATAAAATAAATGGCGGCGTTAGTTTAGGTCCTGTTTGCGCCTTAACCTCTGTTTTTACTTATTCTTATGCCTTAACTACGAACCTTGTTTGTGTGGAAGAACACGGTAGCTTGGACCGTCACCGGTAGAGAGGACCACGAATGCCCTCCGGACCGCTGGTCCCTCCACGTGACCTCTGTGCGGAGGTCACGTTATGAGAAAACAAAAAATAAAATCTATTTTTTTTCATAATATCATTCAAGCACGTTTACACAATCAATGCTGAATGCTGGCTAGATGCTTTGCAGTAAGCATGACCTAGGTTGCCACTCACACTTTTTTTATAATACACATTTGTACTTTAAGTTCCCAATTATTGGAAAGGAATATGCTGATAGGATTGCAAAGCTGGTATTCCTTTTTAAATATTGTTTGTTATCAGTTACCGAGTACGTTGGTACAAAATAAATAATAGGTATCTAATGCTGGACAATCCACACAACAACACCTAGCCACAAGCTAAGCAAGAGCTTGTGTTAAAGGTAAGTACTAGATGACTGATAATAGAGGTATATACCCACCTACTTAATACAATACAAAATATCCATACATAGGTAGGTATTTTTATTGCACATAAAAACATCCAGAACCCTGGAACAAATATTTGTAGATCATACAAACGTTTGTCCCAAAGTGGATAGAACCCGCAACCTCCTGCGTCGCAGGCGGACATCGCCCGCCGCATCACATCGAGGATTTATTGAAAGTCAATTCGTTCGATTTCCTGCTACGGTTTAAGATAATTTTTTTTTTTAGCAATTTTAGTTTCTCATAACTAGTGATTTTAGAATTTCGTCTTCTTCTCATAGTTTTACATTAATCACTACAAAGTATAAAACAAAGTCGCTTTTTCTGTCCTATGTCCCTATGTCCTTATGTCCCTTTGAATGCTTAAATCTTTAAAACAACGCAACGAATTTTGATGCGGTTTTTTTTAATATAAAGTGAATCAAGAGGAAGGTTTATATACTTATAATAAAACCGTGCGAAGCCGGGGCGGGTCGCTAGTAAAGAATAATATTGAAGTTATCTGTCGCCTTATGATTTCAAACATTTCAATAATTAAATTGTACAGTTATAAATATTTATTGTAAAGGAAAATATCCGCTGAAACTATTTGTTTGTCAGTGAGTGTGTACCAGGCGTGCAGACAGGTCTCCTGCACGCCGGCCCGGCTGAGGCACTCGAGAGGGAGCCGCTAACTTTATTGACATCCTACGACGGGGCGTCGCTGCCTGTGCACGCTTCCACTCCTTTGTAGGGGACCTAACTAACTAGCTTTGAAGCCAGCGCGTTGTAAACCTGTTGAAGGTAACTAATTATTTTAGTACGTTTTTAACAAACGTAACGAATGGCCCGCCGCGCCGTCCTCCGGCGTGCAGCCGAGCCGCTCCGATAAGCCCGGAGCTGCGGCTGCTTTGTATCTACATATTCTATTATTTCATGATCCGATAAAAAACGAATAAAGCCAGTCTAAAAGCCGGAATGTAGTACATTTTTGTTTTAGGCGGGCGCCGGCGCCGCGCGCATTAGTGCCCGCTCCGCGACATCGGTTACACATTAGCGCCGCGCGCGCCGCCGCCGCGCCGATCCCGACCCTCCCGCGCCAGCCTTAGGGCGCACTTCGCAACGGACCACGGCGACCACTCCGACCTTACGATCCCAATCGATGTTCGATTAGATCGACTCGAAAGAATGTATGTCTAGGGCTGCGACCGCGGCTTCGCACCCTAACGCGGGGCGGTAGAGTCGAGATCGGGGTGGCGGGGCGCGGGCGCGGGCGCGTCGGCTCCTCGTCCGCCCACTTATCGATCGGACAATTTAACCGATCCGAGTGTTAGTAATATATCAAGCGAGCTGCCGGCGGCGCCCGTGCGTCCGCGGGCGGGGCGCGGCGGGGCGGCTTATGAGCGCGTGAAGGCCCGCTATCTGCTGCATACGTCGGTGTCAGCGGACTGCGGCTGCAGCGGGCAGCGTGTAGGACGCACCCGACGACCCCGAAGGTGCCGACATTCCTGCTGAAAATGACTATTTATTGAACTGACAATAAATTAATGTGTGCAAAACATACATAAAACCATAAACTCATTAGTACATTAGATTGTATAAAGCCGGCGTGGGCGCAGACTGAATAAAAATACATTGTACTCCTCGTCAATGAAATAGTAAATTAACCAATCTGCAAATGCCAAACTTTTCAGTACTGCAAAATGAAAACAAAATCAAAGACTGTAAATCAGGTTTTATAGGTAACGTCTCAATTTTGAAAACTCATTGATGAAAAACTATATATTTTATTTAGATAATTTTAGAATAATCATATTTATAGTTTTTAGGGAATTAAAGCAGTTTAGCATATTTACCATCGAAGGAATAAATTGGAAACAAAATATTTTTATGTGTACAAATAACCAAAGTGGCAGATTAGTCAATTGACATTGGTGAAACATACGGTTTATTAGGTTATACTCAAATTTATTATAAACAAGACTAAATTTTCTTCGATATAAAGTTTATTTTATTTATTTGCTTATGGTATAAACATTTTTATTGTTTTATGAGTAAGTAAGTCCTTAAATTAGAAAATTTGGGTGAATACCAATAAAACAATTAAAATAATTTGACCACAAATATTTATTTATACTTTAAAAAAATCTTACTTTTTAAACTAATACAATCTTTAAATAAATAAATAAATAAATAATGCTGGACAAGTCACACAGCATCACCTAGCCCCAAATTAAGCATCATAGAGCTTGTATTATGGGTACTAGATAACTGATAATACTCAAGTAATACATTATATACATAGATAGATATTTTTATTATACATATAAGAATGTACTACACTACATTTTTAATGAAGGTAAAGTATACAATATACCACTTTGGTTTATTGAAAATTGTGGCAATTGCGAAAAAAAGGTATTATTGTATGGGTAAACTGAACAAATAGCACATAGAAAAGTTTACTATTGTGGGAACGTAATTTTATACAGATATGGAAAAAGAATAATGACAATTATCTTCAAATGACAATAGCTACAGATCACATATTTTACCACAGTCAAGATTATAATGGCAACATAGCAATGCCATAATAAAGTCAAAATGGCCAAAATGACAGTTTGGCTACTTTACCTTTGTTATGACGTCCTGTGTTTTACATTATTCGTACACCTGTGAAATGTTAGGCGCCCAGATTTGGTAAACAGTTGATAAAAAAAAACGACGACGTGACAAAGTTAACGAGTTTCGTAGGACCCGCAGCATTAGCAATTAGTAGTAGGGGGCACGAAGCAAAAATATTGGAGTCAAAAGTTCAATAAATTAATAATTTCAGTGTGCGGATTTATACGAAGCTTATCCCATAGAAGCTGATATTTATTGATATATTTATTTTGAATATGATATATAAATCCGACGCCTTCAATCGGGCTTCAAAAGCCGGCGGGCTCTGGTGTTTTTCTTAATATGTAGTGCATGACATGACAGTAGGTATGGTTTTGGTTCTAGATGGCTCTTTAAGTCTAAATGCCAGCCCGAGACCAGAACTGTGCATCATGCACTATATGCACATTTATGCTTTTTCCAAGTGACCATGGAGTAGGCTGTCAAGCACATCATAGTTGTTCTAGTCGGATATGTCTCCTGTCAATAGCTGGAAGCAGTACCTGATGTTCCGATGGGAGACAGGCGAGACGCGAGACCTACAGATTAAGACAATATCTAAGACTTTCCACGTTTCATCCCAGTAAATAATTCATGACTCTCTTTAGCATAATATCTCTCAAATTGACACAAATACTACACGATGAGGTCCGACAGAACCTGCAGCGTCGGAAGGACAATATTGATACTTGAGAATGGTCAGTTGAGCTTGGTCCTTACCCCCGCGATATTTATCCCCATTTAACTCATTGATGCTAACTAACTATACTCTGATTTAGAATCATATAAACTTTCTGTAAACAATGACATTTTTGAAGAAAAACTGATAAGAATAACAGACAACAGTAGGGTAACAGCAAGCTAACAACTACAAATCAAAACAAAAACTACAACAACTCATAATTGCTCAAGCACAACGAAAAACATGCAATGTCAAGTTCGATAACGAATGAGAGACCAATACAATAATGAATGAAAAATGTCAAAAATACGAATTGTTTGGAGCTTCTATTTTCCTTTGGTTTTGTAACTCAATTATTTTGTTTACAAATATATCTATGTTTTTGAATCTAGCATTGTAAAATCTGTGATCGCGGTAAGGAGATTTTAAAGTGACAATTAATTTTCTAATCGTTAAAAAACCATTACTATGTGATCTTTATCCGTAACGCAACAAAAAATTAAGCGACTCTTGAAAATCCATGTTAATTTTATAATAAGATCCGTCTCCGCTGCTCTACCGGTTGACTTCCACGCCATAAAACTTCAGGAAGCCTGTGTGAGAACCTTCTACTAACTGTGTCTTCTCTTAACCCTTTCTGCCTCGTCCTTGCTGCATCTGACAACATATATAAATAAGTCAATCATAAAACCGATGTTATAAATGCCTGTGATTTTTAGTACCTACAGGACCTCGGCCATCTTTATCTGTTCGGGGAAATCATTAAATGTTAACCTTTTAATAGCTGCCGTTGCCACTAGTTACCTTCTAGCAGTCAGAGTGCTCCCTGAAATTGTGATTTGTTGCTGATTAATTTTTAGATTTATATCGATGAAATCAGCTTTTATCTACCTACTAGACAGAATTTGATGGAGCACCTTGGTAGATGGTGAAAAATGTTGCATTAACAATAAGATAACTAGATGGTGCAACTGTGCACGGCTAGAGGGCGCTGTCAACAACGACGCTAAAGGTTTCTTGTTCGCTTCTTTACTTTGAAGATAAAGATAGTTTATTTGCTTGAACACAATATTGGTTGGTTACACAGTTGTTCAAAATATTTTAGTTCATTTTAGTTTTGAAGTGAATAAAAACCAAAGTGAACACTTTATTTCCTAGTTTTAATTATTTATACTTAACATGAATTTTATAACGTGTCCGTCCAAGTGTCCTGTAAGGTCATAATTAATTAATTTCAATTAATTAATATACTATAAATATAAGAAATCAACTTTTTTTAATTCTACTTTTCTACGGTAGATTGATATAAAATACTAATATAAGTACTTAACCACATAATGGTAGGTAACGTTATCAGCAGTGATCGAATATTCGGGTGCTTATTTACCTTAACTTTGAGCGACGACACAACATGAGCTGTTAAAACCAAATAAATTTAAAATTTCATTCGGGACTTCATATAAATTCCGAGGAAATCTGAAATGTTCTAGAATGTTATTTATTTCGTTGGAATCTTATTTGTAGAACACATTTATTCCGACTCGTTTTTCACTAAAACCGATATTTCCGAGGATTCGATTCCGGGATCCCGAATCCCGGGATCCTCCTTCTTACATACAACAGCTGCACGAATAGAATTATATTTTGAAAAACCAGTGAAAAAAATACGAAACCAAAATTGGTGGCCACCAAGAGCAACTTCGTATCTCTTCCTTAAATAGACAAAATTAATCTACTACATTATTATAAATATTTATGTACGGGTATTTATCGCGTTTATGTACCTATTTTTCCCGACGTTTCGACAGGTTTACACACTGCCGTGGTCACGGGATGACTGAAATAAATACATATATATATATATATACATTTATAGTACATAAATATTTATAATAATGTGTTCTGATCGCGTAAGTTTAAAAAACTTAATCTACTACAGATGCATTAGAAAAACTTAAGATATTTATGTCAAACTGTGTATGATTTTAGGAAATACCTACGGTCTTTGTTTGTTGTAGGGTCAAACCCCTACGGATTTATAGAGTGTTATTTATGTTCTTATTATTAAGATTCTTTTATAAATAAATAAAAAAACTAAATTATAGTTATGATTAAATAAATGGTGGCGCTAGTGTACCTGCTGTTTGCGAATAACTCAGTGAATTTAATATGAATTGGAATTAAATACTTACAAAAAATAATTTAAAACCTTGATAGTGGTTATAGTTGCGAAATAATCAGCATTTAATCTTATTCAAGCGTCAAAATTAAAAAGTAAGCATAAAATCTACTTAGCACAGTGTTTTTTTTTTTGTGATGTACTAAAACTATCTGTTCTCGGATTTCTTCTTTAACAGAAGAGGTCAACGGGTCAACCCTTTAGATTTTCGGTCAATTGCGAGAATAATTTCTTTCCATCCATAACTTGTTTATTTGATAAGTCAGAGCAATAAATAGGCAGATTTGTAGAAGGAAGAACTCAATCATGAACTTAGGATCCACCAACTCGAAGTAAGTAACGTAAGTACCAACAACTACCTCGTTACCACACGACCGCCCGCCCTTAGGATAATCATTTACATTATTTTACATGTACCGACCGGCTCTACATTCAGACAGGATTCGACAGCTAACGCCATCTTTAGCTCGCTTTTTCAAACATGTGCTTCAGGCAGCGGCGTAGTTCCGTTTGTTGTACTTCAGTTACTATGTTCAGTAAGCAGTGTTATTGCCATCTGTTGGCGGGGCGCAGTACTATCGTAGAGCGCAGGAAGCGCGCTCACAGGTTTTGCATGCATGGGTTTGCATTTTTTGTTGCGAGAAAACTTAATTAACAGAATTACACAATCTTGTAATGGTTTTTAAATATAAATTACTAAAACAATATGAACATACCAAGTATATTATTATAGTATTGCAGAGTAGAGTCTATTCTGTCTGTGGTAGAGTCGAGTAGGAAGAGGTTCGGGCGCAACGGTCCACGCGCAGCCTGATGATGTAGTGCCGCCGGGCTGCGATAGGTGGCGCTGACGAGCACGACACTCGCACTAGGTACATAGATAGATATCTATCTGGTTACAAAATGTGTTATCAGATAAGCAAACCGCTCTGACTGCTTATCAGTTTGATTGATGATGTTGTTTTTATATTTCAGGTGCTTTACGTATATTTCACCTACTAGGTTAGATACCTAGTAGGTGGAATATAGATACTTACGATATAGATACTATGCGATGGTAAAATGGATTTCAAAATCATTTCAGAGATACCGATTACAGATCTTACAAACATGAGAATTGTCTGTTTTAAGTATTTTCAGTGTTCTTCTGCCAGTCAACTGGTGTATGTAGGTCCTTCTTCAAAGCACTGTCTGCATGGCGCTATCCTTCCACCTCCAGATACCTATGGCACATCTAAATTTACAAAACAGCTAAACACTAAACTGTTACAAATGTAACCTATTAAAAAAACAGAATAAGTTTGTCGTTCTATGGTTACCTTCAAAAATCAATTTTGAAAATTTAGCATAGGAAAAATTTTGAAACCAACGTTTTAATCCGTTAAAGAATTTAAAAAGAATCGTTGGTGATATATCTTATTTTGGAATGATATCGAGGTACTCTGTTGACTTTTTAATTGATATTATATGTACCTACGTTATACAAACTTTGTCTTACTTACGTCCCATTCGCTCAGCACCTACGTCTCCGACTTCGCTAAATGGGTCTTCTGATTTGAGAATAAATTCATTATACCTATGTAGGTGTAGATTCTGTTTGGGCAAACTTCTGTTTAATTGAACGTACCTATTAGGTATGTCTCTTTCACAAACATTAAGCCACTGACGATTAGTAAGGTATATGAATAAGTATTTTTTTTTATAATTTCCGTGCTCAATCCGCCGCTTGTTAAGTGCCATGGACTCGCATCGTCCAGCTCAAGACACACAGTTTTGATTCTTCTCGGCGATAAGACCGACTGGAACCCACTAACGTTAACCCCAGCAAGGATTAGAACCTGCGTGATTATAACTTTAATAAATATTATTTTGATTAGTGATTCACCTTATTAGCGCCGCCGGTTATTTGGGATAACGTTTTAAAATACGATGAATTAATTCCCGAATGCTGAACTCACTAACTTTAGATCGATATCAGTAGGTACTATATTTTTACTACATTTACTTTCCATAAGAAAAAAAAATCTAGACTTGTTTATTCATTTCAGTATTTCAGCTACTTCCATAGAATCATGCCTACTGCTGTGGGGAACGATGCAGACATTGACCCCGTATTGTGCTGCAGAAGAGAACTGTTCGTGCAATCTGTAATATGGAGGGCTCCCAGATTGTACAGAGCGACGGGATTACATGTGATAAATTCAAAAAAATAAGAATAATGACAGTACCATGTCAATATATTCATGAAAACTTGTACATTCATAGTTCCTCTAAGCATAGAAATATCAATCGGTTCCCTAAAAATAGAAACGTACATAATTTCTAGAAATAAGAAAAACTGTCTTTGCCTGCCCACAACTAGGCTAGCAATTCAAAAGGCAATGTGTACGGTTCCAGATTAAAATTCCAAGAGAGTTGCAAAAATTACCAGTAAATACATTCAAACAAATTGTCAAAACTATTTATTTGTAAAAAAGCTTACTAAAAATATCAGATTTTAGAGACATAACTATAAAAAGTTTAGGACAAGATTTGCTCCAACTCGAAAACTAACAACCTAACAAGGTAAAGGCATGTAAAGGTTTCTAGTTCGTTTCTTATCAACTTTAATATATTGAAGTAAACAAAAATGTAATTGATCACTTTATGACCTAGTGTTGATATAATGTACCTAAATTTATGAACTTTCTGACGTGTCCTAGAAACCCGTAGGGTCTAAAGCATTTTGAATTTGAAGTTAATTAAAAGTGCAATTGGTAATTTCCGAGCTAATTAATAAATAACGAATGATGTCGTCAGGACTCCAATGTCCGACGATATACGGGTTTGGATTTTAATTCAACAAAACACTGTCTTCGCAACCATTTTATTTGCCGAACAATAAAAATATAAAATTCTTCTATTATGAAAATACCTAAGAACTATAACTCTTTAATGTACCTACTGCCTTAAGAGTGTTATCTTTGTACAAATAAACCGTAGATATCTCCACACACACACATTCACACCTGAATTTCACACGTACATTACACAAGTTCTGTCTGTTCAATACCTATGTGGTATAGTGTAGTATAGTGCCGAGTGTAAGTGCTATCATATACTTACTCCTAAAGGTACACACAATTGAACACGCAATAAAACAACTTTACTTTTACTAACAAAGAAAATAATATTAAAATAATATAAAGAAATTAAAACTAGTATTTACAATTGTAATAATTTGAGCCTACTGCAGTCAGTTGCAACAAGTCTCGAGATAGCTCAACCGATAAATAAAAATAAATTAATAAATTCTTCACAGATGTACCTAACAAGCTACGCTTACATTATATTTTTACAAAATGCTTTTCACAACTCCTTTTTCCTTAACTTAAGATGCCTTTTAAAAGTCTCGATACTTACGTTTGGGCACCGCACATACTTTGGCAAGACATTTTTGGTCATAACATAACTGAGTCAACACACTGAATATGGCTCAAAGCCACATACCGCGCGGTATGATCTCTTTTTGAACACTCGGCCTGTACACTAGCACGCCGCGCTGCAGGCGAGGTGCGGGCGAGCTGCGGGCGAGCTGCGGGCGTGCTCGGGCGAGCTGCGGGCGAGGCGCGGGCGAGCTGCGGGCGTGCGCGGGCGAGCTGCCGCGGCCCGCCCGCGCTGGCCTTAGGGCGGCCGGTAGGGCGCCGGCGCGCCGCGCTCTAGCGAGGATACCCTGCAATCATACTACTGCTACAGTATCACACAACACAACCGTCAATTAATGCTTTCAAAACGTTAGTAGGTACAAGTTTATTTAATTATATCTATGACATAAAACACACTATGAAGTATTGATGCAACATGCAGGTGCAGTGCCAGAGCGAAAGAGACAGCCGCTGCTGAGAACACTAAAGCCAGAGCGAGATACCGACAACCAAGTTATCCACCGTCTGATAGCCGACCCATTGGACACTACACGAAGAGTGTACACCTCCACGGGAATCGATTACCAAGTAACATAAAAGAAACCAAAAATATACGTACAGGATGTTTGGTAACTATGTGGTCCGACAGGAATTACAGAGGTTTCTTAGGTCTCCTCGACCTAATCAGGCCAAAAGCGCAGAGTAGTGTAGGAATTGTACTAACTTTTCATTAAATTAATAATTATTTTTACTTATCAAAACATACAATTAGCAGTGAGCGTAACATATTCGGCAAACGCTGAGCCTGTATCTATAGTGGCGCAGGATCTTCATTCACGGGAGTATTCACTCTCAGCCGAGAGTGGCAACACTGGCAACCGTGCGATGACACTTGTTGGGATTACAATTCGATGGATGAGACGTGCGGATACCATACCATTGCTTACAAACGATTTAACGTAATAGAACTGCTAACACGCATATCTACATAATAATGACTGTGAATTTTTCTTTATTATTATTTTTTATGAGTCATTAATCAATATTAAACTTAATAGATGTGTATCGCATGCTCAAATAAATGACATTAGGGTTGCGTGCTAGGCCGTGATCCGTAGCATGAGGAGGTGTATGTCGCGCGTGCTACATGGTGCGGTGTGGTGTGTGCGGTGCGGTGTGTGCGGTGCGGCGTGCGGTACTCACGCGTCGGGCTGGTGGCGCGGCTGCAGCTGCAGCAGCAGGCCGGCTCCCCCTCCTCCTCCTCCCCCTCCTCCTCCCCCCTCGAGCGCCGCGTAGAGCGGGGGCAGGCCGCGGTGCGCCTCCGCTGCGGGCACACACACACAGTCCGCTCACAGTCCGCTCGCACCGCTGGAGCGGCCGCTGGCCCGACACGTACCTGAGAGCGGCTGCGCGCGCAGCACTCCGGCGCCGTGCCCTCCGCCGCCGCCGTGCCCTCCGCCCATGCTCTTGGGCTTGCGCTTGCGGGTCTGGATGCCGTCCTTCTTCATGCTGAGCGGCCGGTTCACCTGCGCAGAGAGCCGCGTTAGCCGCCGCGCTCGGGGGCGCACTGACAGACGCCGGGGAAGCCCTAATCTCCCGCCGTCTCCTATCATCCTTTAAACAAGCGTATCTAGCCACGAGGAGATAATTGATAAAAGATTATTTATTTTATCTCATTATGAATATTCGTGGTCGCGGTGATAATTCTCTATCAGTCGGTAGCCCCGCGTTTATCTCGCGAGATTAGATGAGACCCTGTGTTTTGATTTTTTACACAGCTCGGTGTTTGCCGAGGAGTTCCGCGATAACCGGTGCGGCGATTAGATACTCCGGGCGTCGCATCGCAGGTGCGAGCGAGGAGAGGCGGGGGCGGGTGCTAGTGCTGCACTCACGTTGTGCAGCTTGTAGTAGAGGCCGCAGGCGTTGCAGACGGGCTCGCCGTTGTTGTTGCGCCGCCACAGCGTCGTGTTGGACGTGCGGCAGTTGGCGCACGTGACGCCCACGCGCCGGCTGCCGTTCGTCGGCTGCAACAGACGGGGAGGTACAGAGTCCGCCGGAGAGGTGGAGGCCAGCGAGGAGAGAGTACGAGAGGGGATACTTTACACTGACCAACGCCTGCTGCGGCTTGGCCTTCTGTCCCTTGAGCGGCGGCCGGTTGACGCCGTTGATGCGCGTGTAGAGGCCGCAGGCGTTGCACAGGTAGTGGCCGGTGCCGTCGCGCCGCCACAGCGGGGTCGTGGCGGCGGCGCAGTTCACGCACTCCTTCACCTCGCCCATGCCCGGCACGCCTGCAACACGAGGAGCGTCAGGCGGGAGGGGAGGGGGAGTGCGGGGGAGAGCGGGGGAGCGGACACTCACCCGGGTCGAAGGAGTCGTCCATGGGCAGCAGCGCGTGCGGCGCGGGCCAGGGCTGGCCGGGCTGGGCGTAGGGCTCCACCAGCAGCGGGCCCTCGTAGCCGGACACCGGCACGTACTCGACGCCGCCGGCCGCCAGGTAGTGCTCCGCGCCCACCTTGTACTGCACCGTGTTCCCGTGCGAGTACAGCGTCACCTGCTGCGCGCCGGGGCTGGGCGGCGCCTCGTAGGCCTGCGCCGGCGCCGCCGAGCCGTACACGAGGTGCGCGCCGCGCCCCGCCAGCGCCGACGACGACAGCGTGGGGTCCGCGCGGTACAGCAGCTGCGAGGGCGGCGACTCCTCCCCGCGCCGCTCCCCGCCGCCCCCCGCGCCGCCCCCGTACAGCGCCAGCAGCTCCTTGCCGCCGCCGCCGTACGAGTACTGCGCGGCGTACTGCTGCGGCGGCGCGTACGCGTACTGCGCCGGGGGCGCGGAGGCGACGGGCTGCAGGCTGGCGTAGGTGCCGGCGCGCTCGCCCTCCGCGCGGCTCTCGTACTTGACCGGCTGGTAGGCCTGCGCGTCCGGCGCGCCGCCCTGCATGACGTCGAGCGCGGCGGAGGCCTGCTCGTACTGGCGCGCCGCCTCGCCCTCCGCGTACGCGCCCTCGTCCCCCGCGTGCTGGTAGCGCAGCGCGAGCGCGCGGCGCGGCGGGGCGGCGCGGTAGGGCTCCTGCTTGAAGGCGAGGTAGCGCTGCGCCTCCGCCTCGGCGAGCCGCATGCGCTCCTCGTCGTAGAGGCGCTCCGGCGGCGGCTCGGCGCGCTCGGCGTAGGGCGGCGGCTCGAGGCGCTCCTCCGCGGCGCTCGCCTCCGGCGGCTCGTCCTTGACGCCCTCGTCCACGAGCTCCTCCTCCGTGATGTGTCCGGCGGCCGTGATGGTGCGCCCGCGCCGCGTGATCACGGACAGCGAGTGCGGCGGCTCGGCGCGCTCCCCCCCCTCCTCCCCCCCCGGTGGCGGCGCGCGCTCCTCGCTCTTGACGAGCTGCAGCGCGTCGTCCCCCTGCCCCCCGCCCCCGGCCCCCTGCCCCGGCGCCTCCTCCATGCTGAGGCGCGGCTGCAACGCACCGGTCGGTTCACACTCGCTCGGGACTCCTCGTTTGTATTCTGAGGAACTCTGACAAATGTTATAGTGAAAGCATGCGGGTCTTGTGATTTTTTTGTACGTAGCCTTGTTTTTAATCGTTTTATGCAAACTCACAGAATGGGTAGGTACACCTGTGTAATGTAATGACTGAGTGGATGGTTAATATTGATGACTAGCACGGTTTCACCCGCGTAATAAGGGTAAGAAAGGGTCTAAAACAGAGGTTTCTCACTACAGACCTATCTCTAAACTTTGTATTTTAGCTAAAGTATTTGCAAGAATTATTTATAATCAAGTATATTCTGCTCTTAAAAGTACGTTTAGTCCCTTTCAGCATGGGTTCTTGCGAGGTAAATCAACAGTTTCAAATCTTATACTCCTAAATGATTATATCACTCGAGCCATGGACAATGGTAATCAAGTCCATGTCATATACACCGACTATAGTAAGGCATTCGATAGAATAGATCACTTCACGCTGTTAAACAAGCTTTCTCAATCAGGTATAAGAGGTGATTTGCTAAGATGGTTTGCATCGTATGTTGATAATCGATCACAGGCAGTCGTTCTCAATAACTATATCTCTAGTTGGGTTCCTGTTCCTAGTGGGGTCCCTCAGGGGTCTTACTTTTTACATTATATGTTAAGGATATCGATTTATGCTTGAAATCATCAAATCTGCTATGCTTTGCTGATGATATGAAGATATTCTCAACTGTATCATCCAATCTTGATATGGTTGCTCTTCAGTCAGATCTCTCTCGTCTTGAAGACTATTGCGTATTAAATAAGCTTGAACTGAACCCCAGTAAATGTTTCGCTACTACTTTTACTCGTAAGCCTCGGGCTATTCCGACGTGCTATGCACTGGCAGGACAGCTTCTTACAAAAGCTACTGGTATGCGTGATCTTGGAGTTTACCACGACTCAAAACTACTCTTTGACGTCCACATTGACAACATAATTAGTAAAGCTTCGAGATCACTGGGATTTGTCATGCGAATTTCTAAGAGCTTTACCAACGTCAAAACTTTTAAAATTCTATATTCCACGTTTGTAAGGAGTCATCTAGAATACGCGTCTCAAATATGGCATTCGCGTTATCAGAAATACATTGATCGTGTTGAAAGTATTCAGAGGCGGTTCTTAAGATACTTGTGCTTTAGAGTAAAGATTCCATAGAAATCATTTACCTATGATGAACTTTGTAAGAGGTTCCATTTCTTGCCACTTAAAAATAGACGGGACATAGCTGATTATATTTACATTCTTAAGATTATCAACAACGATGTGGACTGTCCTGAACTTCGTGGCAAATTAGACTTCAATGTACCGCGTAAGCAGCTTAGACACAATCCCCTACTCCATGTCCAACATGTTGGAACTAATTAGAGACAAAACTCATTTATAGTGCGAGCGAGTAGAACTGTCAATGATTTCAGCAGGATGTTGGACATTGACCCTTTCAATACCAGCATTCACAAGGCAAGACGTTGCATGACTCAACTTTTTTTGCACATGATTAGTTTTACTTTTACTTACTACTTACAGTTTTTTTTAAGTTTAATTTTATTAAGTAAGCAATTGTCGGCGAAAAAAAAAACAAAGTCGTGTTCACACTTATCTAGTATAACATGATTTTATTAGTGAATGCCTACTATTAGCATTCTGTATCTATTTTAAATTCTATTGTAATTATGTAGTTAAGCTGATGGCAATCCGAATTAAATAAATAAATAAATAAGTAATGTTAAGTAATTACCGTTCCCGTGGGAATTCCGGGATAAAAAATAGTCTATGTGTTATTCCAGACTATAATCTATCTTAGTGCCAAGTTTCATCTAGATCCGTTCAGTAGTTTTTGCGTGAAAGAGTATTTTTTAATGAACGCGCTCCTACGAGCAAGGTTATTTATAAATTAGGGTATTTATATTTACCTAGCTCGTATGAAAAAGTTGTAAGTTTATAAAATATTTGTCGGGGAGCGGAGCGCGGCGCGGCGCGGGGCGGAAGGCGCTGTGTGCGCGGCGCAAACACGCGGCCGCGCGACCTGAAACGGACTCTGCGCCGCGGCGCGAAGGTCGCGAGTGGCGCGGCGGCGCGGGACGCTCCGGCCGCGGTGCAACTTGGACTTTCAGCTGAGGGAGTTAGACTTAGTTCGGAGTGCGCGCGGAGGACGCGCGGACTTTTATGGGTCGGAGGTGTTTGCGTCGGCCCCGATAACGAGCAGCCGCTGCGCCGATAAGGGCCGCGCCGCGCCTCAGCCACAAGGCACTCGCTGTGCCGAGGCGCCTCGCCCTCCTCGCGCCGCAGCCGGCGCCGCCTGCACCGGTGCCACGGCTCCCAGCCCTCCGGTTCGCTGAGCGCCGCGAGGAGACTGTACTCGACTATGACATAGACAGAGTTGTCGCAAGTGGAGCAGCGGCTGTCGGGAGCTAGCGCTGGCGCGGAGGACAACAACTAGACAGGCAGGAGAGGGTGGAAGTGGTGGGGACAAGGCAGGAGAGGGTGGAAGTGGTGGGGACAAGGCAGGAGAGGGCGGAAGTAGTGGGGACAAGGCAGGAGTGGGTGGAAGTGGTGGGGACAAGACAGGAGAGGGTGGAAGTGGTGGGGACAAGGCAGGAGAGGGTGGAAGTAGTGGGGACAAGGCAGGAGTGGGTGGAAGTGGTGGGGACAAGGCAGGAGAGGGTGGAAGTGGTGGGGACAAGGCAGGAGAGGGTGGAAGTAGTGGGGACAAGGCAGGAGTGGGTGGAAGTGGTGGGGACAAGGCAGGAGAGGGTGGAAGTGGTGGGGACAAGGCAGGAGAGGGTGGAAGTAGTGGGGATAAGGCAGGAGTGGGTGGAAGTGGTGGGGACAAGGCAGGAGAGGGTGGAAGTGGTGGGGACAAGGCAGGAGAGGGTGGAAGTGGTGGGGACAAGGCAAGAGAGGGTGGATCTGGTGGGGACAAGGGAGGAGAGGGTGGATCTGGTGGGGACAAGGGAGGAGAGGGTGGATCTGGTGGGGACAAGACAGGAGTAGATTAGACAGAATAGACAATAGTTATTTGTGATACAGAGTGCAAAGTTGTTTTTTAGCCGCATGCTCTATTTTAATGACCGAGCAAGCGAAGGATTCTACAATTAGAATCCTGAGCGTTAACGAAAGTATCAAAAGAGCACAAGGTAATGTACTATTACACTCGAGTGCAACTCGTAACTTTTCGTCCCACTATTATATATTTTTACATTTTTACCTAACAGTTTTTTTTTAAGTTTAATTTTATTAATTTATTAATTAAGAACACAACTGTCGGCGAAAAAAAATGCTAAGCTGTGTTCACACTTATTTAGTATAATATGAATTTTAGTGAATGCCTATTATTAGCTTTTTGTTTCTACTTTAAATTCTATTGTAATTAGTTAAGCTGGTGGCAATCCGAATTAAATAAATATTTTTGGAAATTCCTTTGCCAATCGTAGTTATATGATAAAATAAATGGTGGCGTTTACTCAGGTTTGACAGTTATCAAGTATTTTACAGCTCCGTATGACACGGGACTTACTCATCTATTGCTGTATCTTCCTATCTTATTTCTTACTTCTTATAAGTCTGTCTGAATGTTTGTTATAAGTAATCTCCGTAATTACTTGAGTTATTTAGATGAAATTTAACGACATAAAACTAGAATAGGACATAGGTTAATAAAAATTTCAAAAAATAACCTCTGAGAGTCAAATAGGGTGGTAAAGTTTGTATGGAAAATTATTTTTCCTTGGTTCGATTTACTCAAAACTCGGTATAAATAAACTATAAAATAAACACGTAATTTTTACTTTTGAAAACTATCTAAAAGGGATTGTGTTATAAATTTCTGAAATTTGTATAAAAAAGTCCGGTTCGCGGGCGAAGCTGTGGTGCGCTTCTAGTTTTGAATAGATTGAGTACCTAATAAAATAATAAAATAAATGTAATTAGTTTCCGCGTATTGAACTGAAGAGCCGCAACTTGACTCGGAAGGAGCCGCACGCCCGCGCTCGCGAGCCGGCGCTTGCCGACGCCTGCAGAGCGGGCTCTAGGGATTGAACTGAAGAGCCGCAACTTGACTCGGAAGGAGCCGCACGGCCGCGCCCGCGAGCCGGCGCTTGCCGACGCCTGCAGAGCGGGCTCTAGGGATTGAACTGAAGAGCCGCAACTTGACTCGGAAGGAGCCGCACGCCCGCGCTCGCGAGCCGGCGCTTGCCGACGCCTGCAGAGCGGGCTCTAGGGATTGAACTGAAGAGCCGCAACTTGACTCGGAAGGAGCCGCACGGCCGCGCCCGCGAGCCGGCGCTTGCCGACGCCTGCAGAGCGGGCTCTAGGGATTGAACTGAAGAGCCGCAACTTGACTCGGAAGGAGCCGCACGGCCGCGCCCGCGAGCCGGCGCTTGCCGACGCCTGCAGAGCGGGCTCTAGGGATTGAACTGAAGAGCCGCAACTTGACTCGGAAGGAGCCGCACGGCCGCGCCCGCGAGCCGGCGCTTGCCGACGCCTGCAGAGCGGGCTCTAGGGATTGAACTGAAGAGCCGCAACTTGACTCGGAAGGAGCCGCACGGCCGCGCCCGCGAGCCGGCGCTTGCCGACGCCTGCAGAGCGGGCTCTAGGGATTGAACTGAAGAGCCGCAACTTGACTCGGAAGGAGCCGCACGGCCGCGCCCGCGAGCCGGCGCTTGCCGACGCCTGCAGAGCGGGCTCTAGGGATATACTATACTTTCGGGGACGTGTAATTCGGTATTCCGTTTTTCGGAGTAACGTAGCGCTCTCACGACTCTGGCACGAGGATGTCGAAGAGCAAAAATGCTTTTTCATGGGGATGAATACATTATTTGGACACACACAGATAAACTTAAGCTAGGTAAGTGACAGAAATGATAGGCGTTAAATACATATAGTTTGACCTCTACGACTCTGTGCCGGAGGTGTTGTCAGCGAGCTGAAGGGGCTGTTCACCAGACCAACCATGACTGTCGGCGCACGGGCAGACTCGGTGACTAGCTTATTTTATATACATAGTATTTGTTATTGTTGTATATGTATTCAAAAGACAAAAGATTGAAGCGAAGAAAAATCAATTATCACCTAATTTTTTATACTATTTTGATAATTATGTACCTATAGTTTAAAATATGACTTGTGTAAGTGATTATTTTGTAAGCCTAAAGAAATAAAGATATTGATTTACTGATTTAACAGAATCATAAAATATCCGGGCGCGCTGCGCCACGCGGCGCACTCCTCTTGTTAAGATTCAAACAATATTTTGTACTCCGTAGTGCGGATCGGTTATTAAGATTTTTTTTTTTTGTTTTTATGACAATAACTGCCCCGGTCGGCCCCATTCTAATTAAAAAATAATTAAATTGATAACTGCGCAACTTAAATACTATGTTAAATACTTAAATAAAATATTACCCAGACTATGAAGGCTGACGCACTATCATTACATGATCCTAATAGATTTGTTTTAAATCATAATCCGTTGTAGTAAACGTATGAAATATATTTTTCATTACTCATACTCGGAAAGTAGGTCTGAAGTTGCCTGAAAAGCGGGTTGAAAGTGATAACTTTCGGCCCTAGGGAGAATCGTTTGCAACTAACAGCTGAAGCTAAAAAAAACATGATAACGGCAATTCACTGAAGTCAAAAAATACGAAAGACAAGGCAGTATGGGTTTATGGCTTTTGCCTATCCTAGATGGGCTAATATAACAAAAAAAAAATTAGCGGCAATTCGATTCATTTGTTTTCTCATGTTTTTATTTATATTTCCTTGTATTCGTATTGAAAAGCACAGTGTTTACCTCGGGTGAAAGTAACTTATTTAGTCCCTCGAACTATTGGCGCCCGAGTGTAGCGAGGGCGCCAAACCTTGTCTCGGGACTAAATAACTTACTTTCAACCCTTGGGTAACAATGTACTATTTCATTACTCATACTCGAAAAGTAGGTCTGAACATGCCTGAAGAGCGGGTTGAAAGTGATACTTTTCCGCCCTAGGCCCTTCGTTTTCAACTGACAGCTATAACGTTAATATTGAACCATGATAGTTACAGAATAAATGCTGAAGATAAAAAAAAAATTCGCTTTAGTGACAATTCACTGAATTCAAAAAATACGAAAGACAAGGCAGTATGGCTTTATGGCTTTCGCCAGTCCTAGATGGATTAATATATAAAAAAAAAAATAGCGGCAATTTTATGAATTTGTTTTCAGACGTTTTTATTTATATTTTCTTGTATTCGTAATGAAAAGCACAGTGTTTATGCGCATAATGCAGCTATTTTGCATTCATAATATGAGTTCGCGTTCGTGTACCTAGTGTAATAAATTAATATTGGTGAAATGTACAGTAAACAAACTAAAGAACACAAGAGTCTTCCATGAATCTTATAAGGAGACAACAAGAAAGCTGTTAATGAAAAGTATCTTAGAATAAGCTGTGCTAGCAACTTCAGTAATTTAAGTAAATGAAAAAAATAGTTATTACATTATGAAGCACAGAAGGCTACAGGATTTAATAATAAGAATCTTCAAATATTGAAACTTTTGCTTCCGACTTAAAATATATTTATTGAGCGGTTCTACGAAAATTATGGAATAAATATCCTACTAAAATGTTTATGAGACTGTTTTCTTTAGAAAATGCCTTATCTGCCTCACAAGTCAAAATATGGTGGAGGACGGGGGAGAAGGGCACGTCAGCACATCAACTGGGGCCCCATTCCACTAAATTCAAAATAAAGGTCTCTATAGCGTCATACTATCAAGATGGCTAAAATAACTCTAGTAGAATACCAAAAAGCTGTAATTTTGAACTATTGTAATGGTGAAGCGATTTATTCAGTGGAATTCGGGCCCAGAGCTTTTGCACGCAGATCTTGTTCAGTGGAGCGTGCTCCGTGCCGGGTGTCTCGCGCCGGGGACAGCCCGCCGGCGAGCTCAGTCTCTGAGCGGGCTGAGCGAAGGCTTCAGAGAACGTCTCGCTCTGTTGTCTTCGAAACAGAACACGAATCACTTTCAAACACTGGACTAAACATCATAAAAATGAAAATACTGGAATGAATGGGATTTTGGAGGTCCGTTGTTGGATTTGTATTATATTTGGGGAACATGGAGTAATCTGAACAGTTATCGGGAATCGATATCGGGTCTGCGATAGAAGATATAGAATATGATAAGCAACTCACCAATAGTGTGTGGTGAAGAGACGAGGAGTGGAGCGTGCGGCGGCGCTGTGGTGCGGTCGGGGCGGCGGCGCGCGAGGCACTTATCGCGGCGGCGGCGGCGCCATCTGCGCTATCTGATGCAGGGGGGGCGGGGGGGCAGGGGGCAGGGGGCGGGGGCTAGCGGGGGCAGGGGGAGGGGGCACAGCACGCCCACTCGCCGCCGGCGACCGCAGGGAAACTACTTTTCCTCAAGTCACACTGTACTTTGCTTCGTTTGTTCTGCTCTTGCATACATAAACCACACAATGATTGACGAGATCTCTTGCAGTTTTCAGAATTTAATCTGACTTCTTAACCATCCGTGCATTAGGAACCTTTCCACACATGCGATTTGAGTGCACATGAAAGGGGAGAACCCTCTTTATTGCGAAAGATCAAGGTCGGTCTTTTAACATGGTGCAAGTAAGCTCGAAGCTTTAGTCACAACAATTTGTATGATCGATAGCAACAAGCAGACAACCCACAGCCTGATGTGGGTTGTCTGCAAACAGATCCGACAGGCACTGAGATGAGCTAGTCATAGCCGGCGAGTGCAGGCGGGAGGCCTCAGGAGGAGTGCGGGTGTGCGTGGCGCAGGCGGTGCTGCTGCTTATATTGCAACCTGCCGTCGCTTCTCCCCAGAACTGTTGCTTGGGCCAGCGCCGCGTCACAGGGCGGTCGAGCGAGCGTGCGGGGGGCGGGGGGGGGGAAAGCTATCGGCTTATTGGAGACATCGATCATCGCTCTAATTACCTCGTATCACTAATCGCCGTATTAAACGCGATAACCATCGCCTCCCCCGCCCGCCCGCCCCCCGCCCCGCGAGTGTCTTCAGCACATACCCCCGCACAGCGGGCGGAAGGAGCACAGGCGAGTCTCCTTGTTCCCTCGTGTAGGACGGGACAGCGCGCCCTCGTGCCCTCCGCCTCACTCGCACACTGACTCACACGCTCACTCACACACTCATCCACTACTATCTTGCCTATAAATCTATAATCTTCTTATCTACCTGTAGGGACTCGGTACCAATGAGTACTTGGAATCGGAATCGATAGCGTCAACATTAAAACCTTGAGCTATTTAAATCCTTCTTTGTTTACGAAAAGCACCTTACTACGAACAAATGTGTATTTGAAATAATAATTAGGTACTTGTTTTAGTTTTCTCGATCCAGATATCGGTGAATCTTTCAGTGCAAGCAAGAAATACAAATAATGTAAAAAATACTCATGTAATGTTTGTATGCATCTACCGTAGTTCCCTCCCGAGGTATCGGCGCCCGCCCGGCGCCGCGGCTCTCCTCGATGTCACTACAACTGGGCCCGAATTCCATTACATAAATCGCCATTTCAAACTGTTTGTCAAACTGATAGTCAAGTGTCTAAACTGTTTTTGTCATTCTACTAACACAAACTTTTTGAGGTTCATTCACAGCTGTGACGATTAACTTTATGACTACCAAATTGACATTCTTATTATGAAAGTCTCTTCAAGCGCAAAAAAGTAGAATACCAAATGCAAAAACCGTCATTTTAGCCATCTTGATAGTATGACGCTATTGAGATCATTGTTTTGAAATTAGTGGGATTCGGCCCCTGGAGCTATTGACATCTCCTGTCTATCGCTATCATATCAGTGTTGTCGAGATTACGTACTGACATGTTAGGAAACCTGCGCGGTCGCCAAGAGCGGGAGGAGAGCGCGGCGTCGCACTGCACCCTTCAGGTCAGCGGAGGTCGGAGCGCGGGTCATTATTATGTACAGATAACGACCCGCGTACACTGGCTCCGACATTTTCCTATTGTGTACGAAAAGTGCTACGAAAGTGCTACGCAAGAGCTACGAATGTGCTACGACAGCGCTACGAACGCTGTTTAGTGGTCCGGCGCGCAGTGGGCAGAGCGCGCGGCGCGGGCGCGGGGCGCGGGGCGGTGGTGCTCTGCACTCGCGCCACATTTGGATCGTCCCGGATGTCGCGTGCGTCTCTACCGACTCCGGCATGTTTACATCACAGCCATGGCTGCGATTACCATATCTGAGTGCATCGACCCCATAGATATTCTCGTGGTGATATCGCTTTCCTAAGATATGCAAATTGTTATCTCATCTATATCTGCTGGGCGCTAATGTGGAGCGGTCGGTTATCTTGGAGTTTTGATACCTAATCGTATCTAGGAGATAGTGTATCTGGAGGTGCGTGAGTAACGCGCGGTTTCCCCGGCGCGGCGCGGCGGGGCGAGGCGGGGCGGGGCGGGACGGCGGCGCGGTGTGCGACGGTGCGGTGCTGGCTGTGACGCGATAAGCCGACCAAACATATCCGCCGAGCGCTGTACAAATATTTGCTCCCGTCGCCGAGCCCTGCCCCCTCCCCCCGCGCCGCGCCCTCTCCCCGTGTCAGGCAGATACCGCGATGCGATACCATCCCCGATATGGAGTAATTATCAGATAGACGTAGAGATTTGATTAGGAGAGTCGGTATCTGCGGTGGCGACTCATTACAGTCGCTGCGGGCGGGCCGCAAGCCTGCAGCCCTTGCGCCGACTCCGAGTGCGCGAGTGCTGGTGCCCGCGCCTCGCCCGCGCCTCGCCCGCGGTCGCAGTCGCTCGGCGACACATAATAATATCGACGGCGGCTCGACCTCAAGTGATCTTATCGCTCGGTTTTGGGGATTTCATCGATGTGCCAATAATCCGGGCGCGGCCGCTGCGCAGCCCCGGACACGTGAGCTGATAAGCCGCCATATTGTTTCAGCGCCCCCCCCCCCGGCCCCCGCTGTCCGAGTTCCCTGAAGTGCTGTGTGCCCCCCCGCGCTGAGTCACGCGGCGCGACGGCGGGTACAAACCACTAAGGGAATGGAAATTTTACAATTTCGGCTCATCGTATCGGCCGGTGCATCACCTCTAAGGTATTTCCTTTGTGCTAGGTGACTGGGTACTTACCTTATAATAAGTACAACCTATCCATTGTAGCACTTTCGCGAACACTTGCAGATATAGGAGAGGTATATCATCGCTTAATATGACTAGTCATAATAAGTGATGGTACTAAGAAAGAAATAATTATACTGTCTCGATCCTGCTGGAAAAGATGGAGAAATAATATGATATTCTGTGGTAAGTATACCTCAACAAATGTTTAAAGCCTACTTGCGTAGTAGGTTTCAACTAGTCACAACTATGAACGATACTAGTATGATTCCCCAGACGTTTTTGGAGTTCCTCGAGATAGCGTCGTCGCTGGCCGGAGTCTAGTGAAGTTTTGATTTACATCAATGATCTATGTAACATCTGTTAGTGCCTGATGCACAGTCCTCGTAACAAAGGACGCTCACTCTTACGCTTCAGAATGTTTCAAGATGGCTCACTTTTAACTTATATAAACTATTAGCTGGTGCCCGTAGTAGTATACTCGCGGTTTTGCCCGCGTAATTCCCGTTCCCGTGGGAATTCCGGCATAAAATATAACCTATGTGCTATTCCAGACTACAAGCTATCTCTTTGGACAGAGGATTAAGATGGACAAAACACATTAACGAAATTTAAAACGAGCGACCCGCCCCGGCTTCGCACGGTTATTATACGTATAAACCTTTCTCTTGAATCACTCTATCTATTAAAAACCGCATTAAAATCCGTTGCGTAGTTTTAAAGATTTAAGCATTCAAAGGGACATAGGGATATAGGGGCATAGGGACAGAAAAAGTGACTTTGTACTATACTATCTAATGAATTATTAACATCTTCAAAGTATTGATAGGTTCATTATGGGGCGTCCACCCTATACATTTGAAGCGCTCATATCTAGCCATTGTCCGTAGTCGCATCGATTATGCAAGATTTTTATTAGATAACTGTTGTCGCACTAGAATTAACCGATTAGATAAACTGCAAAACAAGTTTTTACGTCTTATAGGAGGATTTATTAGGAGTAGGTACGCCTATACATGTGATGGAGTCGGAACCTTGTAAGTATTGCTCTTCTGTTTGCTCGAAGGAAATATTGAGCGTCAAAGTATTGGCTTAAATCTAAGTCAATACACGATAATGTTATTATTGACTTGCTCGACGAGCTGTCCCTACTACTGAGATTACCTTATTGGCGTAAGAAAAAAAAAACTTTATTAGTAGATGTTCATAACTCCCTCCGTTCCAGTAGCTTTAATATAAGTAAACAAATAGGTAGATATGTTAAGTTGCTAGTTGTAGTTATACTTGGGTAAGTAATATCAATTATTGGAGCTTAATATTCACACTGTTGATAAAACAAAAAGATGTCTGAACCCTCTAGCTAGATCTTAAATTCAAATGCGTTAATTAAAGAAAGAAAAAGAAAGAAAGAAAATATTTTTATTAGTTTACCAACATCAAAAAACTGTAAGTACCTACTAAATATAACTAAGATATAAACATGTGATGCTAGCAAACCAATAGGTCCTGTCTCAGCATAATGTTGCTCCACATATAGTTGAGCAACGCTGGTTTTCTGACAGGGCCTTTGGCGCGTGTTAGCACGGGCAACAGACAGATACCTAATAATAAACCTTACCTACTTATGTAACTAAATACAATATAATAGTAAATGTACTTAATCATAATAGACACAAATTTTTCGCATACCTACTGTTCAATACGGGATCATGACACGACTAAAACCAGTTACTATTGTTGAGTGGAAGTGGAACACAGTACAGTACATACACAGTACACAATACACAGTAATTCTTTATTTAGTACTTACTAGATGCGCCCCGCGGCTTCGCCCGCGAACCAGAGTTTTTTTATACAAATTTTAGAAACTACACATCATTATTACACAACCCCTAGGAGTTATTTTGTGAAAATAAAAAATACGTAGTTATTTAATTATTTATTTCATCGTGCGCCCTCGTTACACTCGGGCGCCAATAATTCGAGGGACTACATAAGTTACTTTCACCCGAGGTAAACACTGTGCTTTTCATTACGAATACAAGGAAATATAAATAAAAACACGAGAAAACAAATTAATCAAATTGCCGCTATTTTTTTTTTATATATTAGTCCAACTAGGACAGGCGAAAGCCATAAAGCCATACTGCCTTGTCTTTCGTATTTTTTGAATTCAGTGAATTGTCGCTAAGGCGATGTTTTTTAGTCTCGAAATTTATTCTGCCGCCATCACGGTTCAATAATAACGTTATAGCTGTCAGTTGAAAACGATTCTCCCTAGGGCGGAAAAGTGTCACTTTCAACCCGCTCTTCAGGCATGTTCAGACCTACCTCTACTTTCCGAGTATGAGCAATGAAAAAGATTATTTTGATAATTATGTACTTAGCCTAGTATGTAGCCATAGTCTACATTTGACTCGTCTAAGTGCTTATTTTGTGAGCATGAAGAATAAAGAGATTGATTTTTGATTACTAAAAAAATAGCAGTTGCAAACACGCCTCCTGTTCAAGCCAGGCGCTTCGCGCCTAAGCTTTTTGAATAGCAGTAACTTCATTCACTCTCTTGACCTCTCGCCTCACTATTATACGGACGTGTCGTTGTTGCACACAAAATAAAAATTTATAAAATCAAATGCTGGAGTTTAATTAATTACTCCCTTTTGTTCAAAGTTCAAGCCTGAACATAAATTGGTGGCCCATGAGGGGAACGGAACACTCTGAACAGGAATAAAAAAGGAATTCTGGATCACCCCGCGGTTGGCTGACGGAGTATTTGGACCTTTGAAGAAAAGGAGTTAATTTATCAAGACGTTGGTATTGGACAGTGAATCATCCAAAGATCCACGCCAGGAGCTGCAGTATATCAGTGTTAACAATAAACCTAAAAACTAAAGATAATTATAGTCATTTCTATAGAAATTTGAGTGAGAACATAGGTGCATTGCAACGTGGAGGTTACGTAAGTACCTAACCTGCCCGGTGCATCACAATCACATCATAAATATCAGTGAAATCATCTCCAATCCTCATTCCTTGTTATAAATTTGCATTGCTAAAGTGATTTGTCGGCGCGTTACAGGCTATCCTAACTCAGCTGATCGGTTCGAGCTAGGTGATACGTCATCTATTGTTCTGCCGACCGGCGGTGACGAGCGTCGCGTACGTGGTGCTTTGTGGAGGAGCTGTGTGGTGGACCTGCTGCTGATTTGGGATTGCGAGGAGCGTGAGATTTAAAACTTTATTAATTTAGTATTGATACAACTTCCTAATGACGTCAAAAGATAGCGATGGTGCCTCAGCTTTGGATGACTTATTTAGAAGGCGAAGTTCCGTAAAAGGTCAAATCACAAAGTTTAGAAATTATCTAGTAACTCAAATACAAAAAACTGAGTATTCCTCTACTGAGTTAACTGAATTGCAATTAAAACTTCAAAAGATTGAGGCACTATCGATTCGTTTTGATAACTTGCAAGAAGAGATTGAGGTTCTAAATCACAGAAACTTAAAGTCCGAGTTAGAGGAGTGCGAGAGCATTGAGCATGAGTTTATTCATAATATTGCCGCAGCTAAAAACTTAATTGATGAATACCTAAAGGAACAAAGGCGGGAATCTATTTTAGTGCCTCAGTGTTCTCATGATCATAAAGAGGTGTTAAATTACCTCAAATAAATATTGCAAAATTTGATGGTTCCTATTTCCGCTGGCTTGAATTTCACGATACCTACAAGACGTTAATTCATGAAAATGTCAAAATATCTCCGATTCAAAAATACCATTACTTGGTATAATAATTAGAAGGCAAGGGGATGCTGCAAGAATAATTTCCAACTTAGAAGTATCTTCGGACACTTACGAGAAAGATTGGAAGTTAATTTGCGTCCGTTACAATAACAAAAGATTGTTAACTAATCATCATTGAAATTATTTTAAATGCATTATTTAGCATCGAGCGGGCCACAAATGAAACTGAAAAGTCTCTTCGGTTTTTAGTGGATACAGTAGCGAAAAACTTACGTGCCTTACGAAGTCTAGGTCAGCCTACAGACCAATGGGATACCCTCATCATTTTCATGATGTGTTCTGAGGAAATTCAAATCTGAGGAATACCGAAACACAATCTCTGATCAGCCTACACTAAACGATTTCTACAAATTGCTAACTGACGGCTCAGATGTTTTAGAGTCACTCAATAGAAATAACAGTAGCAACACTCACTAAAAATTCATCGGATAATTCGAGCGCGTCACAACATAATAATAAAGTCAATGAAAATAATAATAATACTAGGAATAATTCTTATGCTAACAAAAATAAACAAGAAAAATCAAATCAAACAAAATCATTCGCGACTGTACATGATGAAAAGAAAAAATCATCTTACATTTGCGTTATCTTCGGACAAGATCACAGAATTTATGATTAGTCGATAATTTATTGATCCCGAGACCCCGTCTCGGGACTAAATAAGTTACTTTCAACCCTTGGCTTGGCTACGCACCTCACTTCCGTGGAATTTGGGAAGCCGGAGTAAAATCCGCAAAGCACCACTTACGACGTGTAGTAGGCAATAGTCATTTAACTTTGAAGAGTTGTCTACTCTGTTTGCACAAGTGGAGGCGATACTAAACAGTCGTCCCTTGTGCCCATTATCCTCCTCTCCTGACGGCCTTCTTTCCCTCTCCCCAGGGCACTTCCTAATCGGAAGACCGCTGACTGCGATGTCATCGCCATCGCCAGCGCTTCAAGATCGCCAAGAAAACTATTACAACGATATGCTCGGATTGAGCGATTTTCAGCATTTTTGGAAAAGATGGCAGAAAGAGTACATTGCTGAGTTACAACAAAGGACCAAATGGAAGACTAGCACTGATAAATTGAAGCTCGGTGACTTAGTCCTTTTAGAAGAAGACAATGTACCCCCTCTTTGTTGGCTCTTGGACGAGTGTCGCGTCTTTTCCCGGGACCGGACGGCGTTTCAAAAGTCGCAGATGTCACCGCAACGAGAGGCTGCATCCTACGACCCTTTACAAGGCTTTGTCCGTTACATACAAGGGAGCCTACTTCATAGTAATTTTAATTTTCATTTAATATTTGCCCCGATTTGAATATTTTTTCGTGTCAAATCTTGTAAAACTTAACTTATAAAATCAAATAATTGTAAGGTAAAGCAAATAACTTGTAAAATCAATTAAATTACATTTTGTTTGTTAATTAAAGCCCACATTTTACTTAATTTTCCCGGGGCGGGAAGATGTTCAAGCCAGGCGCTTCGCGCCTAAGCTTTTTGAATAGCAGTAACTTCATTCACTCTCTTGACCTCTCGCCTCACTATTATACGGACGTGTCGTTGTTGCACACAAAACAAAAATTCATAAAATCAAATAATAATAATAATAATAATAAAGCATTTATTTTCAAATGCTGGAGTTTAATTAATTACTCCATTTTGTTCAAAGTTCAAGCCTGAACATCTCCTAGGGGTAGTTTCGTAAAAAAATGTGTCTAATTATTAACTTTTAAGTTTACCTATTTATACTGAATTTAGAGTTAATCAATCGAAGGAATAACATTTTTCCACAGAAACTTTACCACCCTATTTAAACCCTTCAGAGGTTAAAATATCCGACTTGTAATACCCTATGTGTTATTCTGGACCCTACACTACAGCTTCGCACGGTTTTATAGCACACACACTTTTACACTAGCACGGTTTTACACTAGCTGGTGCCCGCGACTTCGTCTAAGCATGATTAGTATTTCTGAGTACTTGCGATTTTACTTGCCTTTCCCGTGGGATTTTCGGGATAAAATAAAGCCTATGTGTTATTCCAGCTTATAATCTATCTCTGTGGCAAATTTCATCCAGATCCGTTCAGCAGTTTTTGCGTGAAAGAGTAACAAACATCCATCCATCTATCAATCTATCCATTCAGACTTACAAACTTTCGCGTTTATCAGTTCTATTCAGTTTGGTTCCCCTGGGCTATACGGGTTTTCAAAAATTTCTCACAGCATCACTGAACGACGCGTGTGTACGCGTCGTTCAGATGCTGTGAAAAATTTTACCTAACTGAATTCCGGGATAAAAAGTATCCCATGTCCTTCCTTGTACTATGAACTCAAATCGTCCTGAGTTTCATTCCAACTCATTCAGAAATTTCGGCGTGATGCGCGGTAAAGGAATTTTACTTTCATACCCTCTCCCATGACAACCTTACTGAATTCCGGGATAAAAAATATCCTATGTCCTTCCTCGTAGTATGACCTATAATCATGCCGAGTTTCATTTCAATCCATCAAGTAGTTTCGGCGTGATGCGCGTTTACGATACAGACAGACAGACAGACAGACAGACATGAATGAAAAAAATACAGTTTTGGCTTGAGTATCGATAATAGAGTGCCCTCCAAAACAAATTTTCAAAAAATCTTCCATGTACAGAATTGGACCTGTTACAGTTTTATTTTAAGTATAGAAAGATAGATAATATAAACATTCCTCTTGAATCACTATCTATTAAAAAAAAACGCATCAAAATCCGTTGCTTATTTTTAAAGATATAAGTAGTCAAAGGGAAATAGGGACAGAAAAAGCGACTTTGTTTTATACTACCTATTTAGTGATTTATTTAGTTTAATATGACCAGAGGGATAGGGGTAAAAGTTACCCGCTCAATGGAAGTTTCGTGAACATCTGTGTTGTCGTATATTAGTCCACTGCTGGACATAGGCCTTCCCTAATGCTTAAATGCCTATATGACATAGTCTACCTGCTTCATACTGAATATTGTGAAATAATTCAAATACAAATAATTTAAATATTGTGTTTTATTATCAGTAGTAGGTATATGCTCGAAATCACTGAATATGTTCCCCATCAAATAAATTTATGTAAAAAAGCTGTTATTTGACATTACAAACATAAGTAGGTATATCAGCCTCCGAACCTAACAGAATAATGTTATTTACCTCCCTCCACCCCTCCCCTTGGTCCTCCCGTTAGTCAATCACTAAGTAGATAGATTTTATCGTAGGCGTTCGTAGCACGGGCTACGACTTATTTATTATTTTTACAAAACTATACATACTCCTAGGGGGTGCACAATAAATTTCTGAAATTTGTTTATACCTATTGTCTAAAAACTAGAGAACAAAACAGTCCAACATTTTTGCAATCGCGCATCCCTCTGTGTTTAGGTCTCTCCGGAGCGGGTGAGTCCGCTCTGAGCTGGTCACAATGTACTGTCGGCCGAGTGACAGGCCCAGGCTTTAGGACTTCTGGCTGACAACCGAGCCTCACTTGAACTTGCTAATGAACCTGCCCATTTGTTTATACTAATAATAATAATAATTCCGGACAGTCTACACAGCATCATCTAGCCCCAAGCTAAGCAGAGCTTGTGTTATGGGTACTAGATGACTGATATACTTATTACAATACATTACATAGATAGATATTTTTTATTATATATAGTAAACACCCAGACCAACGGAACAAATTTCTGCAGATCGTACACAAATTTGTTCCAAGGCGGGAATCGAACCCGCAACCTCCTGCGTCGCAGGCGGACTTTCACCCACCGCGCCATATCGGTCGTCAAATGGTTTATGTTTTCTAGTATTTAACAAAACATGCATATCGAAACGTATCTAAGCAGGTAGTTTTGTAGGAGCTCCCTGCATGGAGAGAAAAACACCCTCTACATTCACCCACCTCGAACTCCGTTGGTGATAACTTCTGGTGGAGTTGAATTAGGTATTTTATTTAAAAATTCAGGACTTGAACTAAATATTGTTTTCAATTATGTATACACGTGGTGAGATACTTATACATATGTACATATGTATACATCGTATATTATGGCCATTCAAACTCACCACATTTCTGTTTTACCGTTTGTCCTACTAAAAACCGTCTACTTTGCACTCGCCCAATCAATATTATCTTATTGCATCACTTCTTGGGGGGGTTGTGTTAAAACACGGTTACTGAGACTGGAACGAGCTCAGCGGGCTATTCTGAAAGTTATGACAAGTAAACCAATCTGGTTTCCTACAACAGAACTCTACTCGATCTGCCAGGTTTACACAGTCCGCCAAATATTTATCTTCCAGACTCTTCTCCGAAAACACGGCCAGTTACACTACAATCCAAATCTAATGACCTCCAATCGCAGACCTGATAAGATCTGCCCCATCGAAAATAGGCGTACAGAAATGGCAAGCCGTCACTATTATTATATAAGTTCTTCGCTCTATAATAAAGTCAACAAACTAATCAATATTTACCCCTTACCCAGTTTCAAATTTAAATAAGTCTGCCGTCAATGGCTTTTATCTCTCACATATGAATCGACCGAAGTTCTTTTGTTCCGCAACTCTTAACCTGTCCTTAGTCAATTCCTCGCCTTACAAACATTCACTATCATTCGTCCAATTCTCTGTCATGATCCTATACCTACTTTACTCCAGGAGTGTATCTATGTAAATTGAAAACTGAACTTAACTCAAGTTATTTACTTGCCTACTCTATCTATAACTTTGTCTTGTATTTAGCTGCCAACCAATTGTTCATTCATTTATATTTTTAATTATTTTTACCTGTCATAAGTTTTGCATGTTAATTAATAAGGAACTCTGTTATCTCACATTTCGGAGGAGGGCGTTAATGCTCGCGACACAGTTTTTATAACTATTGCGCGTATTATCGTTTTCTCACAATTTCATATTCTATTGTACTTTGTTCCAATAAAAATGTTTTTTTTTTTCTTTTTTTTTTTTGAACCTTTAAAGTTAAGGTCAAAATATGGACCTTCTTAGACCTTTACAGGACTCTCGGACACGTCAGAATGTTTATATATTATTTATATACATGAACATTATATATCTATTGAGCTACCTTTAGACTGTTTGCAACCGTCTGCAGTTAGCTCAATCGTTTCAATTGTAAATACTAGTTGTAATTTTTCTATTCCTTGCTTGTAATTTTCTTTGTTAATAAAGATTAAGAGATTACATTACATTATATTAAAACTAGGAATTAAAGTGATCACTTTATTCACTTCAATCTTTTTAAGTTAAAGTAAAGAAGGGAACAAGTACCATTTACCCTGTTAGGTTGTTAGTATTAGAATTTGAGAAAAACTCCTCCCAATCTTTAAATTATCCTCTAGATAATCTGATATTTTGCAATAAGCATTTTTACAAAGCATAGTTTTGACGATCATCAACTTATTTTGCGACTCACTCATTATTTTTGCGACTCACTTGGAGTTTTGTTGTAGAAACGTATACTTACATCGCCCTATGACAGATACATTAAAACCTTTGTTTGAAGCTAACAGTTCATTCTCATTCAGTAACATTTGCACTAGAAGTAACATTATGTGTCTCTGTTGTAGAGAACCGCACCGTTACATATTCAGAAACGATGACCCTGAGGGAAGGTCTTCAATAAAAGGTGGGTACTTTCATTCATTATTATTTATTAAAGTGTACTTCTGATTGCAATATTTACACATATAAAATATAATTTTATCTATCTTCTCTCGTCGAGTGTAAATTATAATCTATAAATAGTATAACATCGGGAGCTCAGAGGCGCTACTTACCTACTACATACATACATATTTGGCGAATGTTCGACCGTCGCGTCGCCGGTCAGCTCACATCTATACACTAGCCCGATTCTATGAGAAATGTTTGTAAAATAACTACTAACTGATTGAATAAAATTGTTAAAGATTGCGTTGAATTTTAGGTAACTAAAAATAAATACCTATTTATTGACGGAAAGAACTCGCATCATTCACACAACAAGGTGAATTTAAGGTTCAGATTGGAGCGTTTGTTTTCAAACATTTCACATACAACTTGGCTTGAGTATATGTACATACATTACTAACAACATTATTAACAAATCATTGTACTATAATAATAATTCATTACTTAATTGTAAATTTATTTAACAAAACTAATGATAGGCACATAATTGCAAGAGAGTTGTCTCAGATCTAAAAGTTAATATACTGCGACCGCTCGGCCTCCGACAAACACAACAACATATAAATTAATAAATTCGTACATAAACTGATCTCTGTTGTTCTTCACGAAACCTCATCATTGCTGTTACTTTGATTGCTACTAAATTATAAAATAGGGGTAATATGTAATGCGAGCCAACGGAGGCGCCCCTCGCGCCCCCTGGCGCTCCCCTGGCGCCCCTCGCGCCCCCTGGCGCCCCTCGCTGGCTCGGGCGCACCGGCTTACAACTACTCATACAATACAGTAACAACTACTTTAGCTCTTTGGCATGTACTTATTGGTTTGTTGGTGCGACGCGCGCCCGCCGCCGCGCCGCCTCGACGATCACCTATTTATACTTATAAATTCGAGGAATGTACTTTCAAGTCATGGAGATTCTATGTTTTTATTCTTAATTATAAACTAGGAAATTATTAAAAGCCTAAACAAGCTTTACGAAACCGTAAACATAAAGGACCTACCTACTTACTGGCTAAACATAATGAGATGGTCTGCGGCGGCGGCGAGAGGTGCTGGCGAGGGGCGCGGGCGCGGCCGTCCCTCTCGCTCCTGCGGGCGCGTCCTCTCAGCGCGCGCAGACAGTGCGTTCAAGTGCGAGGAGCTGGGGGTCGGGGCGCGCGCTCAGCTGCCCAGCGAGACGACCGTGGCCCGCTCGGGGCCGGGCGCCGGCTCCAGCGCGCGCTCAGCTGCCCAGCGAGACGACGGTGGCCCGCTCGGGGCCGGGCGCCGGCTCCAGCGCGCGCCGGTACTCGTCCTCGTACAGCGCGTGCGCGTGCGCCAGCGGCGGCTCCTCCTTCAGCGCCGCCATGTAGTAGGGCACGTGCAGCGCGCGCTCGCCGCCGCCCGCACCCGCACCCGCACCCGCGCCCGCCTCCAGCAGGCTCTCTATCTTGACGCCGCTGCGGACCACGTTCTTGAGCGTGCGGTCCGTCTTCATGCTGCTGTTTTTGGGTTTCCGCTTCCGCGTCTGGAACGAGAGAACACCGGTCAGAGCGAGAGCCGCCGCGGACGCAGTCGAGGCCCGCTCGGGAGCGCTCGGCGTACCTGTATGGAGTCCTTCTTCATGGCGAGCGGCCGGTTGATGTTGTGCAGCTTGTAGTAGAGGCCGCAGGCGTTGCAGACCGTCTCGCCCTTCACGTTGCGGCGCCACAGCGATGTGGTGTTGGTGTGGCAGTTGGTGCACACCATGCCGGGGCGCTTGGTGCCCATCTGCACACAGGGGAGAGGTCAGCGAGGGGCGCGGCGCGGGGGGGGGGGCGGGCGGCGATGGATGTAAGCGGGGAGCGTGCGCGGAGGGGAGGGGTGGGGAGGGGAGACGTACCCCTTTCTTCTGTTTGTAGTCGGGGGGAGTGGAGGCGGGCTGGTGCTGGAGGGCGGAGGCGCCGAGGCCGCCCGCCAGTCCGTTATACAGGAAGCTCTTGTAGTAATCCGCGCCCGGCGGCGCCCCCTCCGCGGCCACTGCAACCAACACGCACTACGTCACTAAGGGCACAAGGCAGAGAGGCAGAGACAGACGAGGGGGAGCCGGCGGGCGCGGACGTGCGTGTGAGTGAGAGAGAGAGAGCGTACGTCGTGGGGCGCGGGCGCGAGGTGTCCGCTGCGCTGACGTACCAGCCGGCGCGGCTGCTTGAGCGGACGGTTCATCCCGTTCATCTTGTTGTAGAGGCCGCAGGCGTTGCACAGGTAGTGGCCGGTGCCGTCGCGCCGCCACAGCGGCGTGTGCACGGCGCCGCAGTTCACGCACTCGCGCCCCTCCGAGACAAACTCCGCCAGCTCCACTGCGCAGGAACACACCACTGCGTTAGCTCGCACCCTCCGGCCCCTCCTCATACACTTATACACTAACACACTACTCTACTCTAACACGATGCATGGCCGCAAACACCACTACCTATTAATCTTGTTATGAACATTTATTTTGTTATTTATTTGTTCAGTAGATTTGGCGTGAAGGGGTAACAAAACAAACATCCATATTTTGGTATCTATACTTATAATAAAACTGTAACAGGTCCAATTCTGTACATTGAAGATATTTTAAAAATTTTTTTTGGAGGGCACTCTATTATCGATACTCAAGCCAAAACTGTCATTTTTTTTATTCATGTCTGTCTGTCTGTCTGTCTGTCTGTCTGTCTGTCTGTATCGTAAACGCGCATCACGCCGAAATTACTTGATGGATTGAAATGAAACTCGGCATGATTATAGGTCATACTACGAGGAAGGACATAGGATACTTTTTATCCCGGAATTCAGTAAGGTTCTCATGGGAGAGGGTATGAAATTAAAATTCCTTTACCGCGCATCACGCCGAAACTGCTGAATGAGTTGGAATGAAACTCAAAACGATTTGAGTTCATAGTACAAGGAAGGATACTTTTTATCCCGAAATTCAGTAAGGTCCCCTGGGAGAGAGGGTGGAACAAAAATTCTTTAACCACGCATCACGACGGAATTGAATGAATTCGAATGGAACTCGGGACGATTGGACATGGGATACATTTTATCCCGGAATTCAGTTTGGTTCCCCTGGGCTATACGGGTTTTCAAAAATTTCTCACAACATCTGAACGACGCGTACACACGCGTCGTTCAGATGTTGTGAGAAATTTTTGAAAACTGAATTGAACTGATAAACGCGAAAGTTTGTAAGTATGAATGGATAGATGGATGGATGTTTGTTACTCTTTCACGCAAAAACTGCTGAACGGATCTGGATGAAATGGCACAGAGATAGATTATAAGCTGGAATAAGAAATAGGCTTTATTTTATCTCGAAAATCCCACGGGAAAGGGAATTACGCAAGTAAAATCGCGAGTACTCCAAATACTAATCATGCGCAGACGAAGTCGCGGGTACCAGCTAGTTTATAATAAAAGTGTGAAGTGTGATCACTGAACCAGCGGACGCAGCCTCGCGGGTACGTCGTAATTATTTCAGGGTAATTACATTTTGGGAACCATTGGTAGAGCATGAAGCAGTACCTACTCACAAACTATTTGTGTATGTGTTTGGCTTTGAACGTATAATGTTTTGTCGTTTTATGTAGGTACTGTATAACAGTTAGTGCGCGCGGTCAGCTGGGCGCGGGGGGTCGGGGGGCGCGGGGGGTGCGGGGGGCGCGGGTCCGTCGACCGCGCTCGACCGGCCGTTGCTCGGCGCTGACCTGCCCCCCCCCCGCCTCCCCCTCCCCGCACTCCTCCAGCTCCTCCGGCGCTCGCTCCGTCTCCTCACCACACATCGACCTCCGCCCGACATCATCTAAACAAGTCGCATCCACTCCCGAGCTCTCGCAGGCAGCTACTTACGTTGCTCTAACTTTAAATAAATTGTTTTTTATTGTGTTGCAAAAGAATATTTTCCAGAGAAATTGAACTCGTAAGAGGTCCACGAGAAGGTCATAATATGTAAAGGTTACTTGTGCTCGTGAACTGTGCGCTATTGCAGGAAGTGCAACAATGGGCCGGCGCCGTTAGCCGCGGGCAGGTCGCGCCGGCAATAACAATAGCGGTCCCGCGGAGAGCGAGCGGCCGAGAGCGCGCGCTCGGGTTACACGGCCGCGTCTGGCGCGCTCCGGTTACAGCGGGCGCGCGGCCATGTGTGCCGCCGGACTATTAGCTGACTAATTGCGACGACACAAACAAAACATGGACATTATTTGGTGTGCACTTCCGCCCCCATGAGCGTCGGCGTGCGGTGACGTCACTCCGCAAGCGCGCCCGCTAATGGCGCGGCCGGACCGTCTCCCGATAAGGGCGGAGGAGCCGGACGCGACTGTTTGCGGCACGCGCCGCCACCTCCGGCGCGGGGCACATCTCCGGCGCGGGGCACTCGTGCGCGCGACCCCGTGGCGCGACCCAAGGTTTCACTTTTATAGGAAACTATTCTTTGAGCTCGTGCGCCTGCGCACACACGCCCTTCTCCCGCGCCCCGCGCCGCCGCCGCTCGCTCTACCATCGAGGGCCTTCTTTATGGCACGGAATTTTGTAGAACGGAACCCTTCATGTGAGAGTCTCGCACTAGGCCAGTTTTATAACGAGATCTGTACTATGAAATCTGGCACACCTAGGCACGTCTACCTGTCGGAGCGGCCTCGCGGCAGCGCGCGCCGCGAGGCCGCCCTGCGGGGGTCGCGGCCGGTCGTGCCCCGGCGCGGCCGCGTGTTGTTACGAGTATGAAGTGGAAACACACTAGCAGTACTTGGCACATGGACGAGTGCTCGTCCCTGACTGAAGTGATATAAAGTAGGGCGGGTCCCCCGCGGTCCCCGCCGAGCGCGCGCCTGCAGCCGGCGCCCGGGCACGGCTCGCGGCTCCGGGCACGGCTCGCGGCTCCGGGCACGGCTCGCGGCTCCGGGCACGGACACGGGAGGGGCTACGCTCATACAACATTCTCTAAAGAGAACAGATAATCCTATGTAAGGTTTATCTTACAGTTGAGGAGGGATGACTGCCGCAAAAATTAAAAACTATATGGAGTCGGAGGCGGAGTCCTTAACAAAATTTTTGTGTTCCAGCTTTTTCCAGCCTTTTATGTACTGTTTGTATTAAATTATTAATCCATGTCGCTACACCAGCACTCCGACTGATGCTCGTGCCTACTCTACATACATACATACATACCTGCATCCGTTATGCTTTAATTCGTTACCACATACACACACAGACAATCTAACCCTCCGAGTAAACAAATACTTAATATCTGATACTCAAGTTGTGTTGTGAAGAAAAAAATATAGTCGTTTTAAAGAAGAGACGTTATTAGTTCAAGGAAGGTTATTAATTTTAATTTGTTTTTGAGCCACACAAGTGCCATAAAGTGCAGTCGTCGGGCGCGGCGTCGACAGACGACGGTCGGAGCGGCGGCGGCGCAAGCGGGCGAGCGGGCCCACGGCACCGGAACTCCTCTTATCGGGCTTGTCTTTTGGAAATGGCTTTATCGCGACAAAAACGCGAGCGCGGGGGTCGGGGGGCTGCTATCGCGACTGACACTGCGTTTGATCCGGTGCGAAGCGGCGGGGCGCGGCGGGGCGCGTTGGGGTTAGGCGCTCCTTATCGGGTTTCATTATTATCAGTCCGCAGCCGAAAGTGACTCCCATATTTATGTAACACTAATTTTTTTAGACCATGAATATTTTTTTTAGCGATGAGCTTCGAGATCATCTGTCACGTAAACACTTCGTTTTTTTAATCTATTCAATGTGATAATTTTATCGATCGCCGTGTCGGCAAATAGCGAGGCGCTTCGGAGCGGAGAATGCGGTGGCTCATCGGTCCGCGCGTGAGTCACTAGCACAAAACGAGCTGCCTCTAAAGAATTCGTTATCTGTCCCTCGAGCGGTGCGGCGACTAGCGTCCGCTCACGGACGGGATCACAATGTATCGGTAGGCAGCACGTCGGAGGCGCTACCCTAGCGGCTCGGACACGGTCACGCTCCAGCACGAGAGCGTCGCTCGGCACTCGGTACTCACTGGCGGAGAGGCTGGCGGCGGCGGAGAGCTGCGGGCGGCGGGCGGCGTCCAGCGTCCAGACGTCGGGCGCGCTGTAGGCGGGCGCGCCGAGGGGCTGCGCGCCGTACGCGGCGGAGGGGCGCGGGGCGGGCGCGAACACGCCGCCGAAGCGCGCGCTGCTGAAGGAGGGCAGCGAGGAGCCGCCCCCGCACCCCGCGCCGCCGCCGCCCTCCGGCTCCGCGTACTCGCCGCCGTACGAGGGAGAGCCTGCAACAGAGCGAGCGGTCAGCCTCCGCGCGAGCTCGCGCCGCGCCCGCGCCGCCGCGCCGCGCGCACGTACCTGAGGTGGGGCTCCAGAGCTGCGCCGGCGCCTGCAGCTCGCCCGCGAAGTAGGGCGGGGAGCCGCCGCCGCCGTACGCGCAGCGCCCGTACGCGCCGCTCCTGCGGGGACACACACATTACTGCCAGCTCTGCTGTCCTCCGGCGCCGCTGTCTCCGTCCACTCTCATGTTTTTGTGATATTCTCAAATATTACCCGGAGTGCGAGGTCTTAGGTTATGGTGACAAAACTAAATCGAGCTGTGCTGCGCTGTACTGCGCTGTGCTATATTTGGTCAACTCATTGACGCAGCAAAGCACAGCGCAGCATAGCATGGTTTGTTTGTATCCTCATTAAAATATTAGACGAGCGAGTTGACGTTGACACAGCACAGCGCAGTACAGCGCAGCACAGCTCGATTTAGATTTGTCACCCTTACGCCCTGTATTTACACCTAATCTTTCTTACCTACTGAGGCAACATTTTGGTTTTGTTTGAAGTGTTTTTGGCAATGTTTCATGTATACGTCAAAAAAGTGTTTTATTTCCTTTAGACCTTACAGGACTTGGACACAACATAAAATACATGTAAAAAGTAATTAAAATTATGAAATGAAGTGCTCACTTTGGATAGACATGAAGTTCGCATAGTATTCACTAGACGCGGCCCGCGGCTTCGCCCGCATGGAAATTTATTTGTCATCAGTCATAATTTCAGAATTTTATTGCACGCCTCCCAGGGGTTGTGTCGTAAAAATAATAAATACGTGTTTCATTTTTAACTTTACCGTTTATTTATACCAAGTTTTGAGTGAATCAAACCAAGAAATATTAATTATTCATACAAACTTTACCACCCTATTTAACCTTCTCAGAGGTTAAAATTTACAAATTTTAATAACGTACAAGTTATTCTAGGTCCTAAACTACATACCAAATTTCATTTAAATAACTTAAGTATTTGTATTTATTTATAAACATTACATCTATTTTTACAGGTATAACCTAATTCAATAGAGTAGTCAACAATTCTTAAGCACATAATAAGCATAATATATCAAAAGAACTGAGGAATAATTATATTCAAATATCACAAAGTAAAATAAAATAATTCGATCACAATATCATTAAGTACAAAAAATATAGTAAAAAATAAAAAAGTCAATAAATTTATATCACAATTATTTACAATAACACAAATTGTATAGTAGAGCCTTTGCGAACTCGCTCTGTGAACAGTGGAAAATGTCAATAGTCGCCGCCGCTACCAGATTAAGTGCTTGTATGGTGCGCGTCAGGGTGCCTCGTTCAGCCGCCGAGTCCTGCCGCGAGGCACTGCGGCCCGGGGCGGTCCCTGCGGCGCCCGACGTACTCGTCTCGTCATCTCCAGGATGGTCGGATTGGATGCCATCCCCCGGAACACCCGAACCACATACCGCGCAAGTGCCATTTCCCTCCTAATTTCCAGCTTGTTGTATCCAACCATACCCAAAACGAATAAGGTTGGATACATCAAGGGATAGAAAGGATAGACGCCGTATGTCTTCCAGTACAGATATCGCGTAAACTTGTTCTGTATGCGCTCCATCATGAGGGTATATTTAGCTTCATGTGGAGCCCATACAGAAGCTGCGCTTTCCATCTGACTTCTGACCGGGCCATCATACATTGCCGTCGGAGCCCTTAAGTTTGTAAAACCGTTTGCTCGTCGTAAAATGAACCCATACTTTCATGAAATGAAAGTAATGAATGACGGAGATAACTTCTATCAAATACATTCACACAGACTTTCCCATTTATTATAAAAGTAAGAAGTAAGATTAATAACATCTACTAGCTATAAAAAGTTAGAGACATTCGCATAGGGAGGATCCCAAACTACGAATCTCAATCTAAGAACCCGCTTTGAACGGAATAATCTTTCATGCATATTTGGAAGAATCCTGAAACGCGTTATGTAAAGTTATATATTATTTTAAGTATTCTGTGTACTAAGTTCCAAGCAAATAGATCGGGTGCCTGCGACCTCCCAGGTACTAAAGGCCTGCCTGCAGTGGCTGCCCTCAACTGAAAGCTTTCCAGGTTCAGCGGCTCGGGCTGAGCGCTCTCCAAACAATCGCTTCTTCCTTTATATTTATTGAATACTAGCTGCGCCCCGCGGCTTCGGCCGCATGTTATTAAATATGTCATAAAAGAACCTATCGAAGATAGAGAATATAAATTCAATTCTGTGGCGGGCAGGTCGCGAATTTGATGTCAAGCTTATCATTTTAAATAATATAAAAATTCAAGACTACGTCATATTCTCCGAGATGTTCTTAAAAAGACGCGAACGCGCTCCCTCAAACGGCTCTTTCGATGAGTTCCAACGATTGTTTTGTAAATTGAACTAATTACATTGAAACGAGTGTTGGAACGTTCGTAATGTCATGAAGGTTGACGCAACGCGTGTGGCAACGGCGATAAGAGGCGCGGTGTCGCAAGGCGCGGCACGTCCGTGCGGCGCGGCACGTCCGTACGGCGCGGCACGTTCGTGCGGCGCGGCGCGGGCGTGCGGCGCGGCGCGGCGCGGCGGTAAGTGGAGCGCGCTGGTGCGGCTAATGGCTCGGAACGACTCGCAGCCGGTGTGCGTTATCGGAGCTCCCTCCCCCGCGCGCCCCCGCGACCTGCTTGCACTCCCCGCGCTCCGCCAGCAGTGGGCGACGGCCCGCATGCGCCACGTGCGCCGCCGACACGTGCGCTCCCGGCCCGGACCCGCTCCACCGCTCTCCGCCGCCCGCAGCCGGCACGAGGGACACTCTCGCTAGTCCGTGTCCTGCGATGTCAGGTCTCGGCGCGGCGACGCAGAATGGCACAAAAAGGCGAGCGGTAATAAAGCGTTGTTTGCACGAGCGATCCGGCACCGGAGCGCCAACAGCCTATCCAAACAACTCTATATACGACACTTCAAATAAAACGTCACTCCACTCGAAACGGGACAAAAAAGGTGTACCTTGCAAACGAGCCGAGGGCTCTTAAAACGTGTTAAATGACGCGTTATTAGGAAACGAGGCCGAGCGAGCAAACACGCCTAGCGCCTCACCTGCGCCCGCGCCCCGCGCCCCGCCCCGCCGCGCCGCGCCGCGCCGTGGTGAGCGGGCGGGGAGGGGACGAGGGGGGTGCGTGCTAGTCGTTAGCTTCCATGCAAGAGTGTCGATTCATGGTGCAATTAGAACAAATGATTCAACAGCACTACTATACCTAACCTAACATAAGACGATGCATAATATTTAGTGCCGTCAAGTCAGTTCAGTTTAGTGCCGTCGGAATTGAGTCCACCGTCACGCTCACATTTGTTTTTATTATGACTGATCTAACAGCGTGATTAAACTAATTGCTTTTCTAAGTTTCGTTCGGTAGTTTGTTTGATTGGGGAAGTGTGAGTAATGATGATTGTTAATATGTGTATAGGTAGCGGCAGTAGTGCGGTGTTGTTATTGTGCAGCGCGGGTCGTCGCCGCGGAGTTATTGCCGGCCGCTATACCGAGCCGGCGCGGCGCGGTACAGGCGCGCACACACTCGCTTCACCAGAAGTGTCCGGGTTGTCTATATCTCGAGGTCTCAAGTGAGCTGGTGGCCAGCCCTCTCACGCAGGTACAGAAGTGAACCTTATATGTCCACAGGTGGAGCACGCTTTCACAGGTGGAACATCTCTGCTATTAAAGATAGAAGGGAAGAGAAAATCAATTATCACTTTATTTCTTATATTATTTATTTTAATTATATAATTCCGGATTTGAAGACTCCGAGATTGTATTCTAGCATGAGGAAGCTCATTCCACTCTCTGGCTGTGCTTATAACAAAAACTAGCTTTCCGCTCACGGCTTCGCTCGCGTAGACTATATTTATAATTTATCTATTTAGCAAAGTGGGGCACTGGTTAAGTTAGTGTCTAAAACACTGCACCAACGTCCCTCCCTATTTTACCTTTCTTATGGATTTTTATTTTAAATTTCTGAAACACATGTTTTAATTCATGGTTCTTTTTCGTTCATTTATATAGAGTTACAGAATTGAAAATTTTCAGTACATACTGAAAATTTTAGGTCATAAGCATCCTACATTTAAAAGGTGCCTACAGACTTTTCAGTACGAACCTACAAATTTCTTAAGTTAATAATCCGTGTTACGCTATTTTCTTAAGTTTAATGAAACATCCTAAAACACGCGTTACGTCTATACATTTCTAGTACTCCCTGTAAGTTTCAAGCAAATCGGGCCACTGGTTACAAAAAACACCAAAAATCATCAAATATTTTTTTTTAATTAGAAAAAGGAAGCTATCCTAAATATTTTAGCGTTCTAGCTTCAGCTCTCCTTTCTCCTAAAACCGCTTGTTCGTTTATATCGCCCGAAACATATGATTTTATTAATACTAGATAAGATAGAGCAGATTGTTTCGTCGGTCCGTCCGCAGTGACTGGTGCAGAGGAGCGAGAGGCGATGCGGCCGCGCCGGGGACTTGTGCGCGCGCCTGTACGCGCCGCGGCTGTAGGTACGTGGCGCGGTAGGTACCGCCCGCTATAGGCAACGAGGTTTTCCTCGTCTTAATTGAACCAGTAAACAAAGAATCGACTGAAACATTTTAATTATGTTGTTTTAATTAGTTTCAAAGTTATTAAAAATATTAAATAATAACTCTGTTTATATGACGTTTTTATTTGGCTAATTTAATTTTGGTCTGCTTCCAGTTCACGAGTGGGCTCGTACGTATCCAAACAAGTCAAGTAGATGCGATAAGCGAGATCAAGTTCGGGACGCGATTACAGTGCTGGTACTGCGAGGGAACACGTGAGGTGTGCTCACACCCGGCGCGCGCGGTGCGTCAGTAATACTATTGCAAATAGTCGATGGGTCTGCGTTAGAAGATCTCGGGTAGTTCCCTCGCCCCGGGCCCCGTGCAGTCGTGCCGCTCCCTGCGGAGAGTCGTGTCCCGCACTCGAGCCTGCAGTGTGCACTCTCCGTATCTCCGGAGGCGGGTCGGAGAGGATGGACGCGAGCGCCGGAAGTGCGGGGGGCGGACGCGCGGGGAGCGCTGTGTTTGCACAACCGATCGACTTGTTACGAGCGTGTTTACTTTTAGTTTTAGTGTCCCCGTCGTAAATTAATTCTTCTCAACGGTTCTCAAATATTGAAAAACATATTATTTGTTTTGGACCTTAACAGTTGAATCTTTGGTTTCTAAATAAATGTGGTTCGTGTGCGAACCACTCGCGAGCCTCCTCGCAGCTGTGTGTGTGACAGCGCGAGGCGACCCTCGCTCGGAGCGAGCGTCCTCGCAGCTGTGTGTGTGACAGCGCGAGGCGGCCCTCGCTCGGAGCGAGCGTCCTCGCAGCTGTGTGTGTGACAGCGCGAGGCGGCCCTCGCTCGGAGCGAGCGTCCTCGCAGCTGTGTGTGTGACAGCGCGAGGCGGCCCTCGCTCGGAGCGAGCGTCCTCGCAGCTGTGTGTGTGACAGCGCGAGGCGGCCCTCGCTCGGAGCGAGCGTCCTCGCAGCTGTGTGTGTGACAGCGCGAGGCGGCCCTCGCTCGGAGCGAGCGTCCTCGCAGCTGTGTGTGTGACAGCGCGAGGCGGCCCTCGCTCGGAGCGAGCGTCCTCGCAGCTGTGTGTGTGACAGCGCGAGGCGGCCCTCGCTCGGAGCGAGCGTCCTCGCAGCTGTGTGTGTGACAGCGCGAGGCGGCCCTCGCTCGGAGCGAGCGTCCTCGCAGCTGTGTGTCTGACAGCGCGAGGCGGCCCTCGCTCGGAGCGAGCGTCCTCGCAGCTGTGTGTGTGACAGCGCGAGGCGGCCCTCGCTCGGAGCGAGCGTCCTCGCAGCTGTGTGTGTGACAGCGCGAGGCGGCCCTCGCTCGGAGCGAGCGTCCTCGCAGCTGTGTGTCTGACAGCGCGAGGCGGCCCTCGCTCGGAGCGAGCGTCCTCGCAGCTGTTTTGATGAGATTATTGCTCTTGGCGTCGTAAGTTCCTTTTAATCGGAGCGTTTCTGTATCGCAGGTACTTCAGTGGCTTAACTACAGAGAGTTCTAACGATACGCTAGTAGGTATAGGTAGGCTAGGCAGGTCTATCTGACAGTAAACGAATGGTCCGTCCCTGTATAGCATCTTGAACACAGATGCCTCGGGCCGCCTCACATCCGCGGCTATGGCGGACACAGGGCACGCATCGGCCCAGCACTGATGCTCATCTCTGTCGATGATCGGTTACTCTCGCTCACTTCTACATTACATACCTAGACTTACTAACGGTATAGCTACGAATTTGTTGAAAAAGAACAATTAAAACTAAATATGTGATAGAAACAGATTAGAATTAGTCACCTTGGCTTGACCTAACTACAAACAATCTAGAGCTCAATTGATCCATATCAAGCAAACGGAAGCGTCGACGAGACCGAGAGGCGGGCTGGGTATGTATGTAGGTAGGTATGTGGTCGATGTTGTCGCTAGGGGCGAGCAGTGAGGTGTTGTAGGAGCAAGCGAAGCAGCGGCCCGCGCTAGTATACGTACTAGTACGTGCGCCGCGGCCGACAGGATGTGGCCCTTCGCAGAAACCGTCCCATGCCTAACATTACACGTACCTACCTACTGTACATACCTACTATACACTTATACTCGCTGCCTACTTACTCTACACGCAGCCTCTACCTCAGCGTGCGCGAGTGCAGGTTGCGCAGAGCCGAGCCTCCCTCTCTATCTCTAAAGGCAATGACGATGGTCTCCTGCCTCACTGCAGCCCGCCTGCGAGCTCGCTCTACGTCGGAAGGATGCCCACACCTGCGCGCCGCCGCCGCGGTGACTTACATCCAGGTCATCTCTATTACAATTTTAACGGTATCGCCCCCCGCGCCCCTCCCGCCGCCCCCTCGCCAAACGACTTGTTGTTTCTTTGAACCGAGTGAGTTCTTTTGTAACAATGAGAAGCAGAGCGCAGTAGGTGTGTGTGTGTGTGTGTGTGTATGTGTGCGAGGCGAGGCGCACGTACGGGGCGCGCGGGGGGTCGGGGCGGGCGCTGCTGATAAGGCGCCGCGCCGAGGACAGTGACGCGCGCTCCACATCGCACACACTGCGAGTACCTACTCCCCGCAGTACTACAGCGAGTACCCACGAGCCCGCAGCACGCCCTCCGGAGCCGCTCAGCACGCTCACAGCCCCGTTATGTTATGTTTGGTCAACTCATTGACGCAGCACAGCACAGCACAGCTCGATTTAGATGCGTCGCCGGCCGAGCCCGCGCCGGCGGCTGAACCAGTTCCTCGTTAATGAGCACAGTCATCAGCGCCCTGACCGCGGCCCGTTACTCCGACCGAGCCCGGCTCCTAATGACAACAGCCACTCGCTCCCTGTACCTAACTCGACACCATTAGCACATCACATACATACAAAAGAACAAGCAATTCTGTAGAGACAACGCCCAGCCCAAACCGCTACAGCTAGAACTCTGAAGTTTGGAAGGCAGGTCCTCTTACTACACAGACGCTCTCCCGTCGCTATTTCCAAAAACCCCTCCGATAAGGAGGGGTTTTTGGAAATTGCGCCCCTAACGGTGAAAAGGGGGTTTGAAGTTTTAATGATTTTTTGTCCGATTTGCTTGAATGAACTTACAGAGAATACTAAAAATATAAAATTAAGAAACAAGTGTTTCTGGATTTCCAAAAAAACTCCAAAAAATGGATAAATGGATAGATTGAAGAGCAGGACAAATCGTATAGTATACGCGGGCGAAACCGCGAGCGGAAAGCTAGTATACTTATAAAGGAACAAGCTATTTTTGGAGATTACGCCCAGCCCAAACCGCTGTCGCTAGAAAATGTAAATTTGCGGCTCCACAGACACCCGATAAGAAGCGCTCTTGGACTTGCCACCCCCAGGGGGTGAAAGGGGCTTTCAGTTCTTTTAGTGTCTTTTGAAATTCTCTGACCAGTGCAGTGGCTCGGTGTACTTGAAAATTACAGAAAAAAATACAGTACAGATACATACTCTATGTATGCTAAAAATTAAAATTATTAAAAAGGTGTTTAACAATTTTTCAAAACCTCTTGAAATGTGGAAAAACGCGTTATCAAAGTTTGATATTCGTATTTTGGTTGCGTATATAAATGATGTTAAATCTGTTTCGAGTCTTTTTTGTTGACAAAGACTGGGGAAGGTCAGTCTATAGAAAGATTTGAAGCATTGCCGTATATAGGTTGGGGGAAGGGCGGGTTGGGCCGTGCCCACCCCCGAGTGAGCTAGTGCCCGCCCCGGGGTTTGTTTAGGAGGCCTTGGCTCCCGCTAAAACATAATTCTGGGGATTGTAGACCACTAGCAGGACAAATGTACCTACCTATAGAGCAGGGGAGGGGAGGCGGAAGTGAGTAGTACTATATATGATAGCACGGAAGATGATTCTAGTGGGTTCAGCCAGCTGTTCCCTTCAGTACACTTTGAAGCACAGCCCCCAGCCTTGCATGAGTACGTACGAACTAACCCGAGGGGTATTTTGGACCCCGAGGAGGTCCTCTTTTGTTCTAAGATAAGGGAGAAAAATATATTTACCTCTTCTTGGCATTTATTATATTATGGCGTGGCTAAGCGAGACGATGAGCCTAATTCACCATCTCTAAGTAAAGCGTTGATTAGTTACTTTTTAGTTAACGTTAATTAGCAAGTAAAAGCTACGAATACCTATCTTTTGTCAATTTCACAAACGAAAATAGAGTTTCGAGTATCAAATTACTGGTTAAGTGTATACGTAAAAAATCAAACGTTACATTCGTGCAATCCTCGTTCAATATACGTCAAACGTCTTGGTCGGTTGTCAATTGTATTGTCATTTGTGGTGTTTTTGAGTTGTGTTTGGAAAGCTTGTGTTAGTGAGAGTAGGGGTGTAGAAGGAATTAAACGTTTCTATTGTTCAGAAGCTCAGTAGATTTTATAGGTTACCTTTAAGTAGAAACACTTGTTTCATCATCATCATCAACCTTTATTAGTCCACTGCTGGACATAGTCCTCCCCCAATGAGCGCCATAGCGCCCTGTCTTCAGCTTGACGCATCCAGCATCTGCAGTCTTTTGCAGATCGTCATCCCACGTGGCCGGGGGCGTCCTACACTACGTGTCGCGGTCTCCACTCAAGAACACGTTTACCCCAACGGTTGTCGGAACAAAAACACACACAGCAAAGGTTATTATAAGTAGTTATTATTAAATTAAGCACTTGATTTACCTACTGCATACTTCGATAGACGAAATCTGGGTCATTCCATTGTGACGGGTGGGACATTCTAACTCCTTTTTGCTGAAACTTCAAGTCATTTCTCAGAAACTACCCATCAATTTGTGACGGGTGGGACGAGTAACATTGAACTACGTAAAAGTTCGTGAATTAAACATTAAGAAACTGTTTCGAAGTGCAATTTATTGAGGGGACATATAAATATAATTGAGGATAGTATAAATTTAATGAAAACACTGTTTTAGAGCAGAGAAAAGCAAAAAATGTCACCAGGTTTGTATCTCATCATGAAACATGATAGTAAAAATTTTTTTTTGGTTGAATTTTCACAAATTATGTATTTCTGTTGCTGCTATAACAACAAATAGTAAAAAAACAGAACAAAATTAATATTTAACCCCTTAAATATTAATTTTATTCTGTTTTTCTCCCATACAACAGACATAATTTTTGTAGGAAACCCTTCGCGCGCGAGCCCGACTCACATTTGACCGGTTTTTTTCTATAATTATTTTTAACTTCTCCTAGACTTTCTCTGTCTTTTTGCGGGATTCATTGTCAAAATGAGCTTCAAAAACTTCATTGGCAATCTACATAATAGAGGTACATACTACACACGTACAATTAAGAAATAACGAACAAAAAGTAAGATTTTTGACATCAAATCCCATCATAAACGAAGTGAATAAATAAATAAACAAAATATCACAGAAGAAACACAAATGAATGCAATTTTTATAAGGTCCCTCATCACCGTGACGGGTGGGACATCCTTTCTATACTTAATATTTCCATGCGTAATTACTTTATTAATGTATTTTTAAGCTAAATCTAATCCCATCCCCCCAAATATAATAGCCCATCGCATAATTGTTACTTTTGCAAAGATGGAAAACAATAGGTTTGATATTCCCAAGTTAAGCTAAAAAAACGTATGTTTTGCCGTGATGGGCGGGACAGGGGTAAGCATTTAGTTGAACCCCCACAACTTTTTACCAAAAATAATCTCTTGTGATATCTTAACGCTGTTTAAAACTTCTTAAATTGTATTTTCTTTCTGTATAAACACTTTTTACAATGGCCTTATAAATGACGTAAAAAAGTAGTGGTAACTTAAGATAAAACTACAGTACAATATAATATGTACAACTGCACTACGGCTGACTTCATGAACACTAAAAACTACCAAAATCGAAAAAAAATATAAAAAATGATTAGTTACTGTTGAATTAGTTAAATGGCTTTACTTTAGTCATATATTCAAGTCTGAATTATGCAATTTATTTTTTTGAGCTGGGGTGTCATCTTCGCTGGAATGACCCATCTTGCACAAAATCGGTTTCATCTAGATCCGTAAAATAATCAACATGGAATTTAAATACACGAATCATAGGTAATCGTTGCGTCGTAGAATCTTCTAATTCATCAAATTGATGATCAATCAAGTCAAATAAATCCATTGCTTGCATTAATTTATAGAAATTTTTGGGTGTTATTTTTATCTACCTAAAATGAAAACGGACATCTATAAACTGTTAAGTAAACACGCTAATTGGCAGATGTCGTGGCAAGTAAGTTACAGGTCAGATATCTATGATTAGTGCTACTCGAACGTCGTGAAATTGGCACATCATGGGGTGACCTTAACCGGCGGTTAGCCTAAATTACACTTTGGGATGGTGAAAGAGGCCCTTACAGTTTCCGTATAAAGAATATTATATTTTAATGTAGTTTTGAAAATCTCTGGTGATTGTTGGATGTTTGTTTGAAGAGTGATGCTTCCTCTCGGCAGACAGCACCCAGCAGGCACAGTGAACGTTGTGTTGCAAGTTACTAACAAATTTATGTTGGTCTTAACGCGTACGTGAACGTGGCTTATCTACATAATTAATTGAGAATTTTATCATATCAAGCATAAATTAAGACAATCGTTTGCAAATGGTACAGAAACAAATAATTTGAATAGTTAGGTCTGAATGTGTCGCAGCCGGAATCACGTGCAATATAATATTTAAAGACAAGACTTATTCAAAATTGAAATTCAAATCATTTATTTCAGACAGTACCTACATACAATTTAGATACATATTTTATATTATTGTACTTGGAAAAACCACTTTAAAGATTTAGGTGAGTTAGGACGAGTGGTACCTAACTATGTCGTTCAAGAGGTACCACATACCACAGTGCAACAGTGTGTCGCGCCGAGGCTGAGCTCCCTCCCACCCGTCTGCACAGTTAGGGCTATAAGTGTAGGTGTAAGAGTGACTCGCTTTGCCTACGGCTGGACTAAACAATGTTAATGTATCTTTCAAAGGGCAATGTACTTCCACCACTATACGTCTCGACAATAGAACTCCGAGTTGCAAAAATTATCAGTAAATAAATTCAAACAAATTATCTATATACATATACCTAGAACTACTAGATACAAAAATTTAGATCATCTAGAGCAGGACTTCCCAACCGTTGGGGCGTGCCCCCTGGTGGGCCGTAGAGATCTTAAGGGGGCTTCGAATGTTCGCGTATCTTAATCCTATTATAAATGATAGTTATCATTGGTCAGATTTAAAAAAACCAACAGTATTTTACCGATATTACAGAGACGCTAAGTACCGGTAAAACGTGGCAACTTGACCAAACCCTTGGTAACTTACCATACCGTAGGTAATTGACAAGTCAGACATCTTGAAAACCTGTTCATAGAAAACCTTCGTTTTAATGTTAGCTTATTTTTTGTAGTTTTATGTAGAATATTATAAATTTGTGCACCGGCAGCATTGATAGATAATCCAATATGACAGTGGTAAGGTGTGGTGCTGCAGACACGTGAAACATATTGTCGGTGAAATTGTGCTCGTAGAAAATGAAGTAGGGGTCAGGTGAGTGAAATTTTGATATTACGTATAGAAAACATTGGGATCATATCTGTAGATGTAAACAACTGCTGTTTCCACATTTTATTGAAATATCTGCTCAGATAATGATTTTGAGGTTTGGCAAATTGCCATTGACTGTTTCATGGCAACTTTACCTGCAGCTAGGGTTGGCAAGAAGTTCAACAACAATGTACCCATTTATAAATATATTTATTAAAACTACTTCCACCTACCTTTTTTATCGCATGAGTAGGAAACTTCACAAATGAACATTTTATTAATTTAAATTTTCTGGTTGAAAGGTACCTATACCCGGCATGACTAGAAACTAAAGTCGGTACTTGATTGTAAGTTGTGTTATGTGGTAACCTATCCTTTTTTTGTTTCCGAAGTTATTATCTACCGCAAAGCCTCCAAAAAAAACGAAGAAATATGAACTACTCAGACAGATGAGATGATGACTGAATGACATAGATTTTGTTTTAATTTTTTTTTTCTATTTGAAATGGTGACAACAAAATGAATGATTTCGATCTTTTACGAAGCTGAATTTTTTTTTGTATTCTTCCTGATACTTATAACATGTATTTTTTCTTAAGAATATTATTATAAATAAAACGTGTTCCGTTTTGTATTTTTGACAACCCTATGTGTTAGAGGATTTTTGTAAAAAAATTACACAGAACCCTTGGCAACTTTACCTACTGTTTGTATTGCCATTTTGTGTATTTCTCCTTCAATCTTCTTTTCTTTACAAAATAGCCACCGTAATCTATGTTACCTTTTCCTAAAGTACGGCCTAAGTCCAATATTAATGAAATAATTAGCGTTGGTAATGTTTCTAAAAAATTGTTAACTCGACCAATGTTGCTTATTACGCTCTAGAATTTTAATTATTTATTTATTTATTTGGGAAACAAAAAGCTTATATTTAAGTAACAATAGGTCCGTGCGCTAGAACAAATTAAGCTAGGACAGTTTCCACTCATAGTAAAATTAAGTAACTAAACTAAAACTAACTAAAAATAAATTATTTATACAAATATAATACTAATCACGAAACTTTGTTTTATACAAATATAATATTAATCACGAAACTTTAATGAATAGAGCGTACATAATACTACCTGTACCCAAAATTTAAAATCGAAAAGGATACATTAACAAATAACTACTTAAAAATAAAATTAAAAAAACCAAATTACAATACACTTCGTCTTATTTACCCGATAATAATCCTGAAGATTAACAACTAAGAGGTTGGAAAATAGGATGGATAAATAATTAATTAAACTAATTAAACTTACCATGCATAAAGATAATATATAAATAAATGAATAAATGGGGCCTCATTGGAAGAAGTTTATGTTAATTAATTTCTTAAAAGCATTACATCTCATGTTGAAAAGGTCTACACTTTTTGAATATTTGGTGTTAAATGCTTGCATGGTGAAATATTTACAAAAACAGCTCTGCGAAAGTAAAACTAGAAAAGGAAGGAAAAGAAATTCGGATAGAACGAGGTGTGCGTCAAGGTGACCCTTTATCACCTAAACTCTTTTCAGCGGTCCTTGAAGAAATTTTTCGCCTAATGTCATGGGAAGAGTATGGCCTGAACATAAATGGTGAAAAACTAACCCATCTAAGATTCGCCGATGACATTATACTATTTTCTTCCACTAAGGAAGAACTTACACAAATGCTTACTGATCTAGACAAAGAAAGCCAAACAGCAGGTCTATCTATGAACACACTAAAAACAAAAGCTATGACAAACAGAAAAGAAGAACCAATAAAAATACACAACACTACAATTGAATACGTCCATGAATACACATATCTCGCCAAGTAATCTCAATAATAGATCAAACTACAAAAGAAATCGAAACCAGAATAGGAAATGCGTGGAAGAGATACTGGACGTATAAAGAAATAATGAAGAACCAAGAAATGAGTGTAAGAATAAAAAGAAAGCTTTACAACACGTGTGTGCTCCCGGTACTAACATACGGATGTCAGACATGGGCCCTCACGAAGGCGCACAACAGGAAACTAGAAGTCTGTCAGAGAGCAATGGAAAGAAGTATGCTGGGCATAAATAAATTAAACAAAATACGCAACACAACCATCAGAAATGTAACAAAAATAAAGAATGTCACCTATACAATAAAGAAAATAAAATGGAGATGGACGGGACACACTCTACGCGGCTCGGATAAATGGAGCAAAACCATTACAAACTGGTATCCGAGAGACCAAAAGAGGAAACGAGGGAGACAATACAAAAGATGGGAGGATGAACTACGAGAGACGGCAGGACAGACTTGGTCCAGAACTGCACGAGCAAGGGAGGAATGGAAACAGTTGGAAGAGGCCTTTGCCGAAACCGGGCAAACAGATGCATAGGTTGCCGATGTATAAATTTTAAGCTACTGTAAACTTAGTTTTAAGTGTCTGAATAAAGGCTTTGATTATTATTATTATGCTTGCATGGTCCGCAGTAGGTACGAGTTCCTCCGGTAATTTGTGGCGCAGTTCGGAATGTGTAATTTAAGGTGGTTGCGTCTAGAAGTTCGGCTCGACGGAACAGTCAGTCCTATCCCGGATAAGAGCGTGGGTGAGTCAACTAAATTCAGCACAATATTTAGCAGAAGTGACAGGTCAGCAGCTTCTCTTCTCAACTCAAGCGGTAGCAAGTGATGATGTTTGCAACTATCTAAGTAGTCGGGATTAATGATTTTATGTTTATTATTAATAAACTTTAAAAATTTCTTTTGGGGTTTTTCAAGTAAAGTCACATAATTATTGTACTGAGGATTCCATACCTGCGAGGCATATTCGAGGTGACTTCGGACCAGTGAGCAGTAAAGGATTTTTAGGGTTTTGAGTGAACTGAAATCCTTAGTCACCCGGAATAGGAAGCCGAGCATCTTCGTTGCCCTAGAGGTGATTTTATAAATGTGTTGGTCGAAAAGTAATTTAGAGTATAGGGTCACTCCAAGATCAACAATGGAGCTGCTTCTGACGAGAATTTGACTATTGATGTTATAATTGTGAATCATGATTTTAGGCGATCTACTAAACGAGACACAGAAGCACTTCTTGGCATTAAGGTCCAGTTTATTGACGGTGCAGTAAGAATGTAGACGCACTAGATCACTTTGAAGAAGTAAGAAGTCAGACGGATCACCAATCTTTTTGAAGATCTTCATGTCATCGGCAAATAAAAGGAATTCACAGTATTTAAAACATGACCCGATGTCGTTAATAAATATTGTGAATAGCAGCGGGCCTAGAATCGAACCTTGGGGAACGCCAGAGGGAATTGGCGATACACCCGATGTGAATCCGTTTAGGACTACGGTTTGGCAGCGACCATAGACGTACGATGTGAACCATCTTAGAAGAGTACCCTTAATACCCGCAGCGCATAGTTTGTCTAGTAGGATGGAGTGGTCAATTCGGTCAAAAGCTTTACTATAGTCAGTATAAATTGTGTCAACCTGACTCCCTGATTCCATACTATTAGTCACAAAATCAATGAAACAGAGAAGATTGGTAGTAGTTGACCTACCTCTTAGAAAGCCATGCTGCTGGATGATAAAAGATGACTTTAAGGCTGAGTATAGCTGTTCATGGACAATTTTCTCTAGGAGTTTGGCTAATACACATAGTTTCGAAATAGGTCTATAGTTACAAATATCACGTTTCGATCCTTTCTTATGAATGGGTGTTACAGATGCCAACTTCCATATCGATGGTACAATCCCTTCAGTTATAGACCGGCCGAAAAGTAAGCATATGGGATAGCATAGAGACTTAGCACATTTTTTAAATAAAAAGGGATGTAGACCATCGGGACCAGCAGATTTGTTACAGTCTAGAGATTCCAATAGTTTCAAAATACGAGGAGGCGATATTTCTATGGTGCTCAGATCAGAAGATGGTGAAGATTCAGCGGTTGATAGGTGAGCTGGTTGACGTGTTTGAAGAGAGGAGAGAGGAGTCGAATATGAGGATGGCGGTAAGTAATTAGAATTGAAGAAGTCAGCAAATTAGGAGTGGGTCGTTAAAAGATATTCCATTCACTTAACGAAACTATCTAATGGTCAACAATAACCGTTAAAATAACTATCTATCGTTAAGAATCGTTAAAAACTGGGACGTTGAGAATTTCACGAGAGATGTAGCTGAACGCGTGAATGTTGACGTTAAGGCAACGTTAAAAACTTTATAAAACTAGATTTTGACGATATGCTAACGTTAACATTCACTTTACGCTTCCACTCCATCCAAAGGTTGCCTGGAAGAAATCGCTCATAGCGATAAGGCCACCTATTTTACAACTTATTATTTGATTTTTTCCTGTCTTGTTTTTACATTTTTAGGCATATTTCACTCAACAATCAAATTTAAAGTCGCTCAACGAACTAACAGTGGTTTACAAACTAAACTAAATTCACGTGTTCGTTTCACTCACTCATTCGCCCACAAACCAAAATTTAACGATAGCTTATATTCAATCACCCGCTATTTCACTGGTTTTGATTTCACGATCCGTTTAGCGTCTTCGCGAACGTTGCGGTGCACGCACGTCGCCGTTTCGTTGAAATTCGTTATCGTCGTCGTGCGTGAAGAATTGAAGATCGTTAAGGAGTTTATAGACAGTTATTGAATCGTGGCATAACGTTATCGTTGTGGAATCCTGTTAACGGTTTATTTAACCATCTAGTGAATTATCGACACACTCCTACAGCAAATGCATTACAGATGTTGGTGCCTTCATTTACATCAGTGTTCAAGTAAGTCATGGAAGAAGGATATGTATTATGTTGCTTATTAGATTTAATGTAAGACCAAAATGCTTTCGGATTTGATTTTATAGAAATTTCAACTCTTATATTATAATCCTATAAAGAATAGGCAATGCATAAAATGATAGCCAAATATACAATAAGTTAGTTAGAAAAAGGTTTATTTTCATCCATCTCATAGTTAAGGAAATATTTAGATTATTGTCAAAAAACATGGTCAAGTTGCCACGTTTTACGGTAATTCAAAATCATCAATAGGACACATCACCAGAAATCCATTAGTGGTATCGAGCACTAATAGATTTATGACCATGTTCTGCAATTACCAGAAGATGTCTAAGAATAATTTCAAGAAGGCAGATTCGAATATGAAAGATGACTACTTAACAATCTTTTCCTTTGGAGAATTTTTTAAATAAAACGCTTTCTATTCTTTAAATACAGAGGGGCATGAAAATATTTTTTATTATCCGGAGCCCCATGCAAAAAATGTAGGGAAACCCTAATCTAGAGGATAAATAAGCCCGGGGCACGTTTCGTTCCAAATAACCTAACAAAGTAAAAGGTTTCTCGTTCGCCTTTTTACCTTAAATTTGAAGTGAACAAAAATCTAAGATCAAATATTTCAAAAAATCAATCATTTGATTTCCAAATTTTATGACGTGTTCAAGAGTCCAGTAAGCAGTTTGTGTGTGTGTGTGTGTGTGTGTGTGTGTGTGTGTGTGTGTGTGTGTGTGTGTACTCACGCGGAGGACTGGTGCTGCGCCTCGAGGTGGTGCTCAGTCTCGTAGGAGTGGTGCGGCGCGGGCGCGCGGTACGACTCGTAGTGGTGCGGGCGGTAGTCGTGCTGCGCGGGGGGCGGGGGCGGGGGCGAGGGGCTGAGCGCGGGGCTGCGCTGGCGCAGGAAGGCGCCGTCCGAGCCCGCGGGCTGCTTGAAGAGCGCCTCGTCCAGGTGCTGCAGCGAGTGCATGTCGCGCGCGTGCGCGTGCGCCGCCGCCACGCGCAGCTCCTGGTAGCGGGCCGGCGAGGCGCAGGGGGCGTACCCGTACCCGCCCGCCGCGGGCGGGGCGCCCGGGCTGTCCGACCCGCGCGACCCGCCGCCGCCGGAGCCCCGGCCCTCTGCAACACGCACACACGCACACATCACACTCCACACTACAGCTACACACGAGACACACGCTATCATTGGATCGACGCACAGGTCGCCTCCTCCATCATTTTATTTTACTAAATAAAAGTAAGTTAACTTAATCGTATGTTGCTGTGTGCTCGATCGTATGCTGAGCAGGCAGATAATGTAATACCGTAATGATAGCTAGTGGTTGGACAACTTTATAAAATATTATAAACATAGGTAAGGGATATAGGTACCTACTCTACATACTTACATGTATGTAAGTGAGTGAGTGAGTCTAGAGGAGGAACTCGCGGCACCGAGAGCCGCCTGCTCGCTTTGATTATATACTTGTCTAGATGGAGTGTTGCGCTGCAATCGCAACAAAAACAATAGGCCAGAATTGAAGCGCTTGTGTGAGAATTACGCACACAAGTATGTGTAACTACAAGCGTGCTACGTCACATGTGGCTGTACTGAGTGATACCAGCTCTTGAATATTTCCCATAATAATAGGGAAAAAATGTTTAGATTTTGAATCATCTATAATTATTTGATTTTAAATTTTAATTTACTTTTTAGAATGTTGTACATATGGATTACTAAGTAAAATATATGTGTAAGGAAAAGTAAAAATATTACTGAAAATTAAAGTTCATTTATAATATTGTAGTTCTTAATTATATTTATACAAGTCATAAAATCATGCTTACAATTGGATTATTTACATATAGATACATTTGACGACCGTTGTGGCGCGGGGCGTTGGGGTAAACATGTACTTGAGTGGAGACCGCCACTCGGCAAACGTAGTGTAGTAGGACGCCCTCCGGCCAGGTGGGATGACGATCTGCGAAGGACTGCTGGCAGATGCTGGATGCGGCAAGCTGAAGACAGGGTGCTATGGCGCTCATTAGGGGAGGCCTATGTCCAGCAGTGGACTAATATAGGCTGATTATGATGACGATGAATAAGAAACGAAAACGGGTTCGTATAAAAGCGATCCCGCAATCAGAAACGCCCTATCTCTATGGCATGTACCTAGTTGCAACCTCAATAGGGGCAGTCTTATGGGGGGCAGGGGGTATTTAGCAGTTTCGACTCAATCTACGGCGCCGGCAAAATCTCGAAAAACATTTGTTGGGTCGTGATTAAATACTTTTTTCATCATCATCATCATCATCATCATCAGCCTATATTAGTCCACTGCTGGACATAGGCCTCCCCTAATGAGCGCCATAGCGCCCTGTCTTCAGCTTGCCGCATCCAGCATCTGCCAGCAGTCCTTCGCAGATCGTCATCCCACCTGGCCGGAGGGCGTCCTACACTACGTTTGCCGAGTCGCGGTCTCCACCCAAGAACACGTTTACCCCAACGGTTGTCGGTTCTTCGCGAGATATGGCCGGCCCATTGCCACTTCAGCTTGCTAATTCCTTGAGCTATGTCGATAACTTTGGTTCTCTGTCGGATGTATTCATTACGAATCCTATCCTTCAGAGAAACTCCGAGCATAGCTCTTTCCATAGCTCGTTGAGCGACCTTGAACTGGTGGACCAGCCCTACCGTGAGTGTCCACGTCTCAGCTCCGTAGGTCATTACGGGTAGGACGCACTGATTGAAAACTTTAGTTTTCAAACATTGCGGTATGGATGACGAGAAGACTCGACGTAGTTTTCCAAACGCTGCCCAGCCCAGCTGAATCCTCCTCTTGGCCTCCTTCTCAAAATTGTTTTTACCTAACTGCACAATCTGCCCAAGGTAAGTGTACTCGGAAACAATTTCGAGAAGGTGGCCTTCTACGACGACCGGTCCTGGATTTATGTGGTCATTGGTCATGACTTTGGTTTTATCCAAATTCATGCCAAGACCGATGCGTCGTGAGGATGAGGCTAGGCCGTCCAGCATATGGGTCAGCTCCTCTAGCGACTCCGCCATTAAGACTATGTCATCAGCGAATCGTAGGTGTGAGATGTGATTGCCGTTTATGTTTATGCCCTTACCTTTCCAGTCCAGCGTCTTAAACATATCTTCCAATGCGCTCGTGAACAGTTTCGGGGATATGACATCCCCCTGTCTCACTCCTCTGCGCAATTGGATGGGTTTAGACTGCTGGTCCTGTACTTGGACACTCATAGTGGCGGCATCGTAGAGACATCTCAGCACCTCGATATAACGATAGTCTACTTGGCATCGCTGTAAGGATTCCAGAACAGCCCAGGTTTCGACAGAGTCAAAGGCTTTCTCATAGTCCACAAAAGCGAGACACAGGGGCTGATTATACTCTTCGGACTTCTGTATAATCTGCCGCACTGTGTGAATGTGGTCTATGGTACCATATCCTCCGCGGAACCCGGCCTGTTCCGGTGGCTGAAACTCGTCGAGTCTCTCCTGGCGAGACGATTCGTGACCACTCGCGAGAACAGCTTATAGACGTGGCTCAGGAGTGTGATGGGTCTATAGTTTTTAAGGAGGGTTTTATCGCCCTTCTTAAAAAAGAGCACCACCAAACCCCCGCTCCACGCCTTAGGAGTTCTCCCACTTTTTTCATATTAGCTATTATTCAATAAGGAAATGTTGTATTCGTAGAGCAGGCAACCCAGTTAACATGGCGTCAAATGGCATCGTATTTAAGGACAACATTAAAACTTTATTATTAAATTGTTTCGTTAACTTACAGTGATTCAAAGTGTACTTACCGATGATAAGTAATTTCTTTAGTTGTTTTCAATCGTCCTTTGTAATTCCTGCTCACTTTTATAGCGCAAATCGTCATCTTTATTTGTCACGAAACGCGTGTGCGCCGCACAAAGTCAGAGTCGCCACTGTCGAGGCGGGATCTGCTTATGAGCCAACAGTTGGCTGATATATTTTTTGGCGTTTTGACGCTCGAACTATCTATCTAGACAAGTATATAATCAAAGCCTGCTCGCTGCATTGATTGTTTTAAAATAATGAACGAATGGGAATTATTTGCGAGGAACAATTAATGAGATAGGTAGTGTTCATAGTGAGTGGCTGACGGGGCGAGCGGCTCGAGCGCGCCTCGCCGGAGCGACGCGTCACTCGACTGAGGCTGCACTCGACTGTAGTGTGCTCACATTATTAACTATTTAAAATTTCAAAAGTCTTTAAATACATAACAATAGCAACAAGGAACGCACGAATTCAATACAAATAAGTGAAATAATAAATAAATGAGCTGTCGATGATATGCATGGGCCGTTGCACATTTGGAGGTAAGTACCTACTTAGTCAATATGAGATGATAACAATAAATGAATAGCGGTGCGGGGAAGGGCCCTGTGCCCTCTCACTAACAAATAACATCGGCGTGCAGCGTGTGCCCGAGCCGTGCGCGGGACTCGCTGCTAGCTGTGCCCGGGTGCAGTAGGTACCGACCGGCTGGGAACTCATTAATGCCGAGGTACCTACGGCTAATGAGAAACACTTACGAGCGACGGCCCTCATTATTTGGACAGCTAAAGACGTTTACTCATTAATTAGTTAAATATAAACATCGCTGTTAAAACGAAAACAAGGAGAAGTTGACATTTCATTATCTGCCCGGGGTCACCCCGTCGCGCCGCCGCCGGCTCTCCGCTGTTACATACCTACTATACCTACACTACAATTTGACAATAATTGCTACAAACATCACGCACAACTAAAGTGAACCTACCTCTGAGGTAGCTGCCTACGTGTATGCAGTCGCCGACCGGCCGCAGTACGTACCTATACACGCAGTTCCTTCAATAATACTTAGGGTCCTAAAGCTATACGCGAACTAACACAATACCACCGAGGTACCAAATTGTATTACTTATATTAATGATGAAAATACTATAACGTTTTCTTTATTAAGGCAGACGTTCAATGCAAAATTTGCATTGAACGTCTCTCCGTGTTCGCATTCGGTTTCATACATTTAATGTATGAAACCGAATGCGAACACGGAGAGACGGTCGCTTTCACTTGTATAGAACAAATTCAATACCTACGGGTCTAAATTATTCACAGTAAGTAAGACCAGTGTTTGTGTGTGCAAGTGCATGTCAGCTCGCGAGTGTTCCCACTCCGTCCACAGGAACTAACTGAATTTGTTTTACTAAATAAATGAAGGTGGACACACTGCATCACCTAGCCCCGAGCTAAGCAGAGCTTGTGTTATGGGTAGGTACCTACTAGCTATATAGGTAAATAAAATAAGTACTTAATACATTACACATATCTACCTACTGCTAATGATTTTTTTAATGATCCGCTCCTAGTTACCTACATAAAAAAACCCTGGTACAAATATTTACAAAAACTGCTTTTGCACCAACTAACCTAATTGTAAACTAATTTTCTACAAAAACTATAGTTTGATTAGTTATGTAGTCTGCAGACAAAGTGTTTAGATGTTAGCATTGAAACGTGATGCCGAGGGCACTTGTAACGTAGGTGACATTGCGCTGTACACGTACCGCCTATAGCACCCTACAGGCACCATGTCAGGTTGCCTACAGTGCCTGCTGTACCTAGGCACTGCCGCTGTGGCATCCGGCGCATAGGCTTCTGCATAACAAGCACAGTGATAGCTTTGTGAGTGGAAATAAGTCTTATTTTCCTGTCTATTTATTCTGCCTCATAGTTGTAGCACGTTGTAGTACCTAACGACAATAGGTAGGTACCTACCTAGAGGTAGCTTCAAACGTTGGCAATTTGACATGTCGTGGAATCAGAATAACGTTTCTTTATTGCTACTCACTAATTAAGGACATACGGAGGTAGGTATTTAGACAATGATATAATATTGTGGTTGGATTTCATGTGAGCCTCTGTTGTCATATGATTAAATAAATAAATTGTGGTAGGACCTTGCCATATCAACGGTAGGTACGTATGCAGATTCAATAATATCTAATTTGATTTAGATATAAATCACGCCATTGCAATGTACCCAATGGACGGGGGATGCGTTCCTAGAAGACGCGGACTCGAGATCCGAGTTCATCATATTGACGTGTCCGACAGCCTCGAGCGAGGGACCGGCCGTCCTCCCGCAGCCGCGCACCAGCCCACGGGTGGCCTCGCTCGTGGAACTAACGCACTCCTACATTATAGGGAGGGTCCTTCATCAGAAGGGGTGACTTACACAACTGTGTCTACAACAATGATATGTACTGTCTCGGTAGGTCTAGGTACCTACTTGAATATAAAACTGATAGCACTATAATGAAAATGTTCGTCTGTGCGTGTTCGACAGTAGGTAAGGTAGGTACGTACCGTAAACAAGAGTTAAAAGTGAACGATAAGCGGAGGAGTCGTAGCGGCCCGGGCGAGGGCCGGGAGGCTGTCCCTTACCGTCGTGGCAGTTGTTGTTGACTTCGTGTATGAGCGCGTCCAGCTCGCAGGGCTCCGACTTGTAGGCGAGGCAGGCGGCGCCGGCGCTGCTCGGCCAGGCGTCGTGTAACATGGTGCGCGGCGCGGGGACTGCTCGCTCTCACGCGTGCTGCGACTCGGACGGCTGCGCGCGCACTGCCGCCGCCGCCCCGCCGCCGCGCTGCGCCCGCGCACCCGCCCCTCCGCCCCTCCGCGCGGCCCTACCCTGCCGAGGGACCCTCCGACCCGAGCCCTCTCGCCGCCTGCCCGTACGTAGGTAGCTCCGGACGGACGAACGTGCCTCCGATGCGATGAGCGAAGTCCGTCGCCTCGCCTTACGGGTACGTCGCTATGATAACATTCAATATGGACACGTTCGGTCGCAACGCACGCACTTGGCAATGAAACTGCTATCATTACATTACCTACTAACTGAACGAGTAAGGTCTACTGCCGTTCGGGAGCCTTCCGGACCATCCGTACCTTACGTGAGCTTACGAACAAGGTTTGATCTGCGCTCACAACGCACGACGGGCAGAAATGTACTCAAAGGTAAATAAGTACTTAGATTAGATAGATGCTCTAGATCTGTAGATAATAGGTACGTACAGTAGTAGAGTCCGCTCGTTGCCTCTAAAGAGGCCGCGGAGTGCCCGAGTCTCCCGCGGAGAGCGCCGAGCTGAGGGCTGGTCGGAGCTCGGGCGGCGGCGGACAGGCTGCCGTCTGGTGCAGCAGACGGTGCGTCAGCTGATTGCAGCCGGCGATAGCGCCTCCGCGCCGTACTCCGAGATAACGTATCGCCCAGCACGTGCCCCTTATCGCTCCATCTCCCGACCTACTCCACGCCCGCAGCCTCCCCCCTCCCCCCCGCCGCCGCACACCTGACTCCGACTCACCTGACCCTGCCTCTGCTACACTGCATACTGTAACTTAACCGCATGTTGTTCAAAGCTCGGTAGCGGAGGAGGCGAGCGCTATTAATTCCGTCCGACGTAGATGAAAGATATAATAGCAAGTATGAGCAATAAGTATTAGATGAATGAGTGGTGTTAAAGAGCGAGTGAGGGAGTCGTTCCGAGTATCGGGCGGGCGCAGCGCTCGGGCTGTAAATCAGTTGTCGATGAGGGCTCGTTAGGGTTGTTTATTCGGCCGCTCGCCGCGGGGCGCCTCGCCTCGCCTCAAACATACGCACATTTGTTTCTCAACTTGTCAAACTAAAATAAACAAATAAACATGTCTCTAATTCTATTCATAAATAGTGAAGGTTCCGAGCGATAAACGAGCAAGTGATAGTGAGTCGCCGCATGGTCCCGGCGGGTTCACTCGTCCGCGGAGCGTTGGTTCGGTATCTAGTAGTACAGTCATAGTATTAACCACATTCTAAATATTGCCATAAATATTATAATTACTTATCAGGATTTCATTTTTATAAACAAGGTTTTTTTCTTTATTAATACACCCTTAATGAATCCTAAGAAGAACACAACTCCTAAATTTCAAGTCGCTTACATCGTCGCGTCGTCGTTTACAGCAATGTTACACTCAAGTTTCTAATTAAAGGTGCCCCTTTTCGACCTTGTATTTCTTATTATACCTAGTTAAAACTTACATCACGCATGTTTTAGTTCTCTTCTAGAAATCAACTTTCACAAGGAGTGTACTTTGAAAACTGAATAAAAGTTAAAAAAGTTAATCAAGTCGGGCCTCATTCATGACACTGTCGAACGCCGACACAGGCGTTCCTCTCATTATACTGTGGAGGCGAGTCCGCAAGTTAGAGTCCGTCCACACGGCGCGTTGCGTTGCGTTGCGTCGTCGCAACGCAAATATTTTGACGCATAGCCGGCCACACGGGCGCTGCGCCATCGCAGCGTTACTACGATGCAGTCTTGTTCCGTCGTCGGCGCAGCGGCGACGCACACCCCCTCCCGCTTCGTCTCGGGGGCTGCTGTCCGTCATGTGTGCGTTGCGACGACGCAGCGCGCCGTGTGAACACCTTGGTTATTTGTATGTAAAACAACGCAGCGGTAGCGCTGCGTCGACGCAACGCTGACGCAACGCGCCGTGTGGACGGACTCTAACGTGGCGACGCGACGGTCCACTGCTAAGACTCCTTGGAATTCAGACCATCTTTGTTCCACTATTAACTGCCCAACCCCTATTTTGGAGGGTTAGGGTACATCTCGTCCGAATGAAAACTTGTCCGAGGACGAGATGTCCTCTTCAGTTTTAGATTGGGGTACAACTCGTCCGAGTCCCAAAACTGCTGATTTTAGATTCGGAACACTCCATTGGTTAGAATTTTAAACATTTCTTTATAAATAAACGTATCCTCCTCAAGTCTTTCCGACCAGTCAGTGGGTTCTGGGTTGTCTATCGGACAGGACAAGGACGTTAGTATAGATAGATATGACGACCGATGTGGCGCGGTGGGCGAAGGTCCGCCTGCGACGCAGGAGGTTGCGGGTTCGATTCCCGCCTCGGAACAAATTTGTGCACGATCTGCAGAAATTTGTTCCGTTGGTCTGGGTGTTTAATATGTATAATAAAAAATATCTATCTATGTAATATATTGTATTATGTATATCAGTCATCTAGTACCCATAACACAAGCTCTGCTTAGCTTGGGGCTAGATGATGCTGTGTGGACTGTCCGGAATTATTATTATTATTATATTATACACATAATAATCTGTATCTACATTTTAAATGTTCATAAGCGCATCACTTGAATGTTTTTTGTGAAATGTTTGTTACAGTCGAGTTAGGGTTATCGACACGGGTTATCAAAGAATAAACCATATTTGGTTATTGCCCGTTCAATTCGGAAATTCGAAAATACAAAAGAGCTTTTCATAGAATTATTTTTATACAGGGTGCCACATTACATACATATGTTCTAAACTGAAAGTGGGTGATTCTGGATGCAAGGGTTTCTGAGATCACCCATATATTTACAATTTCTTGAATAAGGACTGTTTTTTTGTTATTTTTCAGGAAAAAAATAACTTTTACTTTCTTCCTGCTCATGTACCTATTTCATGAGCTAATGTATTACTTATCGTTTTATGTAAGTTATTTAACATATCGACTTATCCGTAGAACATAGTTCTATGTGATCATAGACCAAAAATGACTTTAATAGCGAAACGATATAAGAAGAACAAGCTCTACAGAAGAACGTTTTTAAAATTTTTGTATCTTACTTAGTTTCGGAGATATAAAATCGAACAACGTCCTAACTGATATCAACTCCGCCCAAAAACGTTCTAAGTGATCATGCAACGGCGCGCGGGTGCGGCGCACGGCGCGTGCGCTCGGTCCGTTCGTCAGTTCGGACGTTGTTCGTAGGAGATAGGAAAAGAGAAAGTCTTTCGATGTGTTTTTTATAGGTTTAATATACATTAAATTCAAATATAAATATTGCTTTTTTATCTCGGTTTTAGGTAGCAGGCGTTCAATGTTTAAATAGGACGTTTTTTGATGGAGAGGTCGTGTAACGCATTTTTTGTACAGAAATTCTTTGGCGTAGTGCATATTCAAAGGAATAATCATTTTTTCTTTAATAATTAACAGTAAAAAATTTAAGTCATATGATACGTTAGGACCATTTTATGTGAACACTATTGAGCTTCTTAGGATTTCATATGACTATAGGACGTTTTCCTTCGGAATCTGTTAGACGATTTGTCGGTTTGATGTTAAGATAGAACGTTGTTTGTGGGATAATGAAATCATTTAGGACGTTGTTCATCACAAAACATCATTAAATATTAAGATTTTTTTATTTCTAATTAGTGTAATAAATTGCTAAGTACATTATTTTTCAGTACATATAAAATATGAACGTATTTTATACATAGCTACAAAAATAATTAGTTTTTTCTTCAATTCCAGTTGTGAATGTTGATAACAGCCGCATGATACCAAAAAACGTCGCCTTTGCTTCCAGGTGCAGGAAAAACTAGCTAATATGATCAGAATTAAATTCTGCATGAGATAGTGGACCGATGAAATTACCTGCGATAGCTCAATACCGAATGTTGTGTCTAATACCTCAGCCATGAACGTTTACATCAATGAAGCTAGTATATTTTCTTTGAAAATTCATTCTAGTTACGAAAATTCACCATAAATATAGCATTAAGAGTTAGAAGTTTCTCACCACAGTTGTACCCCAGTTCAAAATTAACCAGGGTGGATCTGTGGTGATAAAATTTTAACTCATCAAGCTGTATTAATTATGACTTTTCTTAACTAGAAGGTTTTACCAACAACATGTTTATGCCGTCTTATATTAATGTCCATTCGGTCTGCTACCTGCGTATTCCGTCCTAATCATGTGGATAATCAATGTGATTAAAAAGTGCGCAAATGCTTGTGAAGTAATCAGTGATTAATACACTAGCATTTGCGGTACAGTTTTACTAAAAACTTCTGCGGGCATCATCGAATTCCAATAGTCATTTTAACCTATGTACCTACTTGTTCCGATATAAATTACTTTGATTGACAACATGAATTCGCCTGCATCTTCACAATGATATCCTGATCGCAACGTGACTCCAAAAAACAGACAGACATTGAATGCTAATGCCTTGAAATAAGGTAAAAATTTGTTAGGAGAATTAAAAAGTCGTAGATGATGAAAACCATCAGGCCAACATACAAATGCCGCTGACAAATTCCCTGTGTTGAAAGCTAACAGCGGTTGGCTTTATATTTTTTTTGGCAACTATGAGACTGATCCATGAAGCGGAATTTCATCAACATAAAGAAAAGAAGACTGGGATGATGACCTAACCAAACAAGCAATATTATGTTTTGCTGATCAATTTATGATCTAAATTCCGAAACAATGTTCAATTATAGTAGTAAGTGCTTAATTTGGTTTTTAATTGTTTTTCTAAATTATATTTCAGTATAAATAAGTGATTAAATAATATATACTCCTCAAAACAAAATAAGGGCCACCACTAATTTTCCAATTATTATTTTTTTTTGCAGGGTTTTTTGCTCGGATTATTTCAAATTTAATAAAACAATGTTTTTTTAGTTATATTTAATGAATGTTAATGCAATTAGACAAAAAATACGTAATCTTAGGATTTTTTTGGTTTTTATCACATTTTATGGCTGTTTACACATAACAATAACATTAAATTGAAGACTAAACGCACAGCTTAGTTGTTTCAATCTAAGGTGTTTAATAACGGGTATGTCCTCCCCTTTTCAAAACACATTCTTGAAGCCTCGATGGCATGCTTTCAATAAGATGGCGGATGTTTTCCTCAGGGATCTCCTCCCAGCACCTTTTCAACAATTCAATCAACTGTTGCTGGTTGTGTACATCCTCTTCAGCTGCTCGGACTCGGCGTTTTAATTGGTCCTAAAGGTGTTCTATTGGATTCAGGTCAGGGCTGTTCGCAGGCCATGCCAAAACCTGAATATTGGCTTCCTCCAGTACAGAGATTGTCGCCCGGGCTGTGTGAGGTCGTGCATTATCCTGCATTAGGATAAAACCGTCCGCCGCTCGTTGTGAAAATGGGATGACAAATGGCCTGACAACTCGTTCGATGTAGCTCTGAGATGTCACAGTGCCCTCATTCAGAAAAAAAGGTCAGTTTTACCTTGTAAGCTAATCCCGCCCCAGACCATTACATTGGGACCACCATACCTGTCACGTTCGTGAATGCAAGGATCAGAAAATCTTTCTCCGCTTCTTCTCCATACTCGCGTACGTCGATCGTCACTAGAAAACTTCACCTTACACTCATCCGTAAAAAGCACTTTACGCCATTCCTCCATGCCCCATTCCAGATGTTGACGTGCAAACCTTAATCGATTTGCACGCTGAGTCCCGGTCAGTTTAGTGCTGGTGACAGGCCTTCGTGAACGTTGCTGGTCTTCGTGCAAACGATTTCTAATGGTCTGGTCGCTGACAAGGGTACCAGTGGTTCGGCGTAATCGGTTTTGTAATGCGCGCGCTGTCACATTACGATCACGTCGCGCAGTAAGTCGCACATACCGGTCTTCCTGGGCGGTGGTAGCTCGATTTCTTCCAGAGCCACGACGCCGGGATACACTCCCGGTCTCCTGATACCGGTTCCAAAGGTTTTGGATAGCCCTTCGGGAATATCCTGGATGTAAAGCCACGGAACGTTGTGACTGACAAGCCTCTATCATCGTTACGGCTCTGGTAGCAGAAGCATTGTCCATAAGGCGTCGAACTCTTGGCATTTTAAGGTTAAATGATTAACTTACACATTTAACTTCCGAAAACAACCGTGCTTGTCAGTAGACTTGTGTTAAACTAATCTGAGATCAAAATGACAAAATGAACAAAACTCACCCACTTCACAATATTTGAGCCATCAACATACCGTTAACTCCAATATCCCTAGTACTTCACTGTTATCGTTAACTCAACACTTGAGAACATAGTGGCATTCATAAAAAATATTCTCGCAACGAAAGTCAGCAAAAAAATGGTCTCAAAACAAAAATATTAGGGTGGCCCTTATTTTGTTTTGAGTAGTATAATATAAGTTTAGCTATTTTTGTATGTGTTTTGAATTAAGTAACTAAAGTGCGAAGTTTACACAACTATCTTCATGTTTTGTCAAATATTTACTTAGATTATTTATAATATTACGAATCAGTATCGTTTCGCCCTGTTTTTTAACTTAATTGAACTACACGTTAACCGAAAACTGACTTGTTGGCGTAATAGTTAAAACTTAAAATACTATATCGTATGATAAAATGGTAACCAGGTCAGAAACAGGGACCATGTCTAAAAATAAATGTAGATGGACAATTCTTCACACAAAATCATCTAGCCCCAAGCATTGCTTGTAATTATGGGTACTTGATAACTGATATACTCAAAGAATTATACTACTTACATAGGTAGATTTTATTACTTTATCTATATTATATATATAGAAAATAGCCTGAACAAATATCATATATGACCCAAGGTGGAAATTGAACCCGCAACGAGCGTCGCAGGGAGACCTTCGCCAGCTGCCCCCAGAGTTTGTCATAAACTTATCGGCGTACGTAGTCTTAGGTAAACTGATAAATCCACGTAAATATTTATCACCACATAAAGATATTAATATTTCGCACCTTAGTCTAAAATTTATTCATGCGCATCTTCAGCATTTTTCTAATAGGGAGATGATATTAGCCGTTCAAATATTCTATGAGCTGAATTTTAAATGACGTGTTTGTTGTTCTAAATCTTGCCATTTATTGGCTATATTACTTATGTTGATGATTTTTTAACTTAGTTAACGATTTTAGTACTTAGAAGTTATAATTTTATTACAATATTTTAAGGTAGTTATCCACATAGGACTCTTACAGAATAGATAACTCCAACAAAAAACGACCCATATTAATATAAAACGTCATTTCGCTAAGACGTTTCCGTAAAACAACGTTCTATCTTCACAACAGACCACCGCTGTTCCGCCGTAAAACGTCCTACGTTAATATAGCACTCACTATCTCCAGAAATAAAAGGAAAATAAATATACACTAAAAAGCATTTAACTAGGCTAGGGCATTGTAACAACATACCAAAAAGTCTCAATGAGAAGTCTCACCGTTTAAGAGTTACACAAGTCAACAACTTCTCTAACGTCTACTGAAAACCATCAACTCTGCAGATAGGACTTTGTTCTACGGATGAGTCGATATCTTTGAAACAAACGCTTTTCGCATCATCACCTAAAAAAAAATTTTGGTCCTTTGGGATTTAAAAAATAAAATAATATAAGCGGGCTCGATAGGTTTTGTTACAAAAGTGAGCACTAAGAAAGGGATTTAGAAAATTGACGCCAGGGACAGTAAGGGCCCCCGCGCACAAGGCAGCCACGAATTCCCGCAAAGATTATGGCTGCCGCAGCCTGGCTGCGATACAACGTCATATGTTTTACTGGCTGCCGCAGCCTGGCTGCGATACAACGTCATATGTTTTACTGGCTGCCGCAGCCTGGCTGCGATACAACGTCATATGTTTTACTGGCTGCCGCAGCCTGGCTGCGATACAACGTCATATGTTTTACTGGCTGCCGCAGCCTGGCTGCGATACAACGTCATATGTTTTACTGGCTGCCGCAGCCTGGCTGCGATACAACGTCATATGTTTTACTGGCTGCCGCAGCCTGGCTGCGATACAACGTCATATGTTTTACTGGCTGCCGCAGCCTGGCTGCGATACAACGTCATATGTTTTACTGGCTGCCGCAGCCTGGCTGCCTAGTGCGCGGGGGGTCTAAGGTAATAAATATTTTTTGCTACAGTAGAATAATAAAAATAGTGTCATGATTAAAAAGATTACGGTTCGAAAGCATTGCTCTGAATTTCAGCAACAATTAGACAAGTTGTCGAGCCTCAGCCACAGGCACGCCAGCGCGGGCCGCGGGCCGAGACGGACAAGCTAATATAATATCAGAGCTCTTTCATTTATTTTATTTATTTATTTTAGGGCTTGAACTACGTCTATTCAAATTTCATAAATTTCATATTTTAAGCGTGAAAGAGTAGGTTCCTAATAAACATCCATACAATATGTTGGTAAATAGGTACTTACCTACATCCAAGCATACATACAATTTAATATATTTTTTTCACTTTAATATCTAATATAATAGTGATAAATGTTTAATTGTTTAATACATTCGTTTGAAATATTATATAATATAAAATATTAGGTTTAGCCGGTTTGTATAGCCTATTTTATCTATCCTATTCTAGGTCCTAAACTGTCTACATACCAAATTTCATTTAAGTAAATAACTTAAGTAGTTCAAAAATTACATTAAACAAACATTCACACAGACTTTCCCATTTATTATATATAATACATAGTAAGATATAGTAAGAAGTAAGATAATAGTAAATTATAAGGAGTGCGTAAGTTGTAGGTGTTCTGTTCATAAGTAGGTAGGTAGTGTTGGCATGCGGGCACCGGGGTGCGTGGGAGAGGGTCAGCGGGACGGGTGGCACAGGAGCCGCAGGCCCCGCAGGCAGCACAATGCGGCGTGAGTCAGCCCTGACTCACAGCGCGGCCCTGGCGCCCCGCTCGCATTGCACACTCATTACTCCTCATCGCCTGCACACACAACCAACTGAGGCTGATGCCTCTTCGAAGGCAACATATTGCATGTCGTTGCTATTTGATGGGTAAGGTGAACGACAAATCTCTCGAATTCCTATTTATAATCCGTCAACGGTTAAGGGGTGTTTCTGTGAAGGGGCAATATTGGTGCGGAGTCGGGCCGAGCGCGGGGGGAGGGCGGCGCGGGGGTGCGGCGCGCGGGGGGCGCGGGTCGCCGGTTCAGCCGCTATCAGCGGCCACCCGCCCCCCGCCCCCCGCTCTTCTCCTCGCGCTCACATCGTACATAACCATTACAAAAATAATAATCATAATAATGGTCTTTCAGTCCTCGCGGCCTGAACGTGTTCGCTTATATAACATAAGTACATATACTCGATGACTACTCGTCTGTGATGCAACCAACAAATGAAAGGATGGTGCGCTGAGCTGCTGGCGCCGCGCAGTGCCGCGCCGCGCAGTGCCGCATAGCCTCGTCCTCTCCAGCATTCAAACGCGCTCGCCTGGAGGCAGCACGGGTGCACCTTTGGGCGGAACCGGGGCATTCCTCGAGCCGCATCCGGCGGGTCGGTTTTTGGTAGATTATGAAGTGTGCGGAGGCGAATTGGTTGCCGTCTCCTGCGAGTTAGCGGTGACCGGGTCACGGGCGCCGCGGACGAGTCTCGGTCTGCTCAGAAGACAAGTCGTGGGAGGATTTCGATTAGATATCGTCTGTTGCACAGATGAGAGGGTTAAGCGGAACTCTCTGAGACCTCTAGTCACAGAGATACAAGGATGAGTTGTTACTGGAGGGCAGGCAGCGAGCGCGTTGAAGTCTTCCGCAAGGGCGCGCGGCGGCGGCGGAGCGACGGCGTAGCGGCTAGTAGCGTGCTCCTGACGTAGCGGCTAGTAGCGTGCTCCTGACGTAGCGGCTAGTAGCGTGCTCCTGACGTAGCGGCTAGTAGCGTGCTCCTGACGTAGCGGCTAGTAGCGTGCTCCTGACGTAGCGGCTAGTAGCGTGCTCCTGACGTAGCGGCTAGTAGCGTGCTCCTGACGTAGCGGCTAGTAGCGTGCTCCTGACGTAGCGGCTAGTAGCGTGCTCCTGACGTAGCGGCTAGTAGCGTGCTCCAGACGTAGCGGCTAGTAGCGTGCTCCTGACGTAGCGGCTAGTAGCGTGCTCCTGACGTAGCGGCTAGTAGCGTGCTCCTGACGTAGCGGCTAGTAGCGTGCTCCTGACGTAGCGGCTAGTAGCGTGCTCCTGACGTAGCGGCTAGTAGCGTGGGACTGAGCGACACGGCGGCGTGTAGTTGCGGTGACCCCGTGGAAAGTAGGGACCATGCTTTGTGGGAATGTAGGAACTACTCGGAGGGAAGGGGCAAGATGTTGGACAGCATTGTGAGAGACAGTGAGGGCCCGGTGCATTAAACCGATCTGGTAAGTTCCGAAACCAATTTCAAAATGCCTAAAACATTTGCACACTACTGGCATAAATTGCGGCGCGCTGAGGAAGGCACACTTTCGATGAGGGACGGGGGGGCACAGAGCAGTACGGAGCTGGGGAGGAGCGGCCCGGCGATGAAGTCTGTGATGTGATGTGGCATGCCCCGGAAGGGGGAGAGTGTACGGGACAATGTGCGTAGGATTTGTAGAGTCTTGAGTCACCCGAGTGGCTCATTTCTCACAGCTTCGGTCCGTATAACCGCAAGGTTGGTAGGACCATGGGAAGGTGGAGGGAGTGTCCCTATATATAAATTTCATATATACTTAGCCTCGCAGTTTCCACTTATGGGTAAGCAGTATGAAATGTGTCCTTACGAACTTAAACATTTGAAAGCCATCTAGCAGCCATGTGCCTAACAACTGAAACCAATCAATATACGAATCCTAGTCCTAACCACGGAATATGAGCTGATGTCGTTAATGTCACTCAATAAACATACAATACAGCTTTCCGCGGCTTCGCTCGCGTTCACTATACGATTTGTCCTACTCCTCAATATAATAGAACTAACTATACATCTTTAGTATTTTGTATATTCTTGTAACACGAATTTAAATTTACATTAAAAAGAAGCCTACATTAATAAGTTACAGACATTTCAATTCGGAGCCAATCTACGAATCTCAAACTTAAAATAACCCGTTTTGTCACATTTTCAGGATTTTCTTGAAAATTCCGAAACAAGTCTTTAGTAAATTTGGTTTTCTAATATTCATCGGACCACATTAAGGAGTTAGTTACAAAAAACACCAAAAAAACGGCAACCTCTTTTCAACCCCTTGGGGGCACAACTCCACTATTTATCCTGTGCCACTGAACGCATACCTAACTTCCCATTTAGTAAGCATTGTTTTTATAAACTGTTCATAAGCTCATAGATTCCCTTGTACTATCCAACGATTATATCCATCCAAGGTTGTGTGGTAGAGATCGCATTGTTACTTTGTCTAAGTAATTTTCGTGTCAACTGTTATTTTTTATTTAAGTGTGCAATGAAGAATTTTCACTCATCTGTCTATGTACCTACATAACATTATGTATACGCTTCTGTGGGTCTCCTTCAGTGATCGGTAATAACGCTCTTTTACTGATATTTATAAACAAAGACTAACGTATGATTAATTTTACTCCAAGTCATAAGTCCGTAGTAGTTAGATTAAGTATTAATAAATAAAGAGTAAGAAGGAAGTAAGCTAATCCGCATTTACTAGTATATTATATACTCGGCTAGTCTTGGATTAACTAGTCTAAGAGTAGTTGCGTAATAAGCTCGGAATACAGCTTTTTTATTAATAAGGTTATTTGAGTTTGAGTTCGTATACCTAACTAACGCTATCTAGGATGTCTCACAACCCGCGCCTGGCGCGCGTGAGAGCGGGACGGCACGAGCGGGCGGCTGGCGCTCCGAGAGCTACGAGCGGGGCGGGGCGGGGCGCGGCGCGGCGCTCTGAGCAGAACCAAATAACTCTCTCTAGGGTAGATTTAGTCGAGTTATAGCTCGTTTGATGCCTTCATGTGCGGAGCGCGCGGGCGGCGGCGGGGCGCGGGGCGCGGGGTCAGCTCTTATCGCGCGCGCGCCCCCCGCGCACCTCCGCACGAACCTCGTTTCCAGCATTCCGTCGACCGTAAGCAGCGTTTTATGTAGAGAACGAACATTAACACAACGACGACATACTACAGAAGCAGATTATCAATATTTGAAACAAGTCTAGTAAACTCACTCACTCGTTCATCCCTCGCTCGGCGCTCCGGCCGGGGCCGACTCGCCCGATGTCGCCGTCTGCACGGCGCCTGCCTCCTGCACCTGTGCGCCGGCGCACGGCGCGCTCCCGCGGGAGGGGGCGCGGCGGGGTGCGGCGCGGCGGGGCGGGGCGGGGCGCGGCGCCAGCCCGCAGCCTGCCGAGGCGCGCGAGAGCCTACTGCGGCCGTCGCTCGACGAGTTTGAGCGATTTTCCTTTATCTAATCGCGAGTGATAAAGCGAGCCTGCCGCCCGCGCGCCCCGTCCCGCCCTGCGCCGCGCCGCAGCTCATACGACTACTTAGTCTTTTGTCGATGTCCGCTCTAGGGCTGGCGTCTCGGGCGAGGAGGGTCCGCCTCGGACGAACCGAGAAGAGATCGAATCTCGGTGGCTGACACCGTGCGGCCCGCGCGATCGGTAAATCAATATTTTTATTACTTTAGGATTACAAAACAAGCACTTAGACACCGCCGAGGCACCGACCGCTCGGGGCCGCAGATCACGGGCCGTGCCGCGACAGACACACCGGACGAACGCTTCACAGTTCGCAGCAGGAGATTTCTTCCGTACCGGTGGTCGCTCTCACCGTCGGAAGCCAGACCGAACGGTCGACTCGCCGGCTCGATCCGATCGCACCGAGGCATCGCTGCACCGTCTCACTCGAGATCACTGTCCGTTCGCATCGATCACATCGGTCGTCCGTCACTACATCGAATCCGCGATGCGTTAAGGATGGGGTGCGTTAAAGGGTGTCGTCGCGCCTCGTCAGTATACTCACATGGGTGGACAGAGGCGGTCTGCAATGGCACTCACCTCGCGGGTAGTCGTGGTGCGCGGGCGGCGGCGCGGGCGGCGGGGAGGCGGCGCTGTCCATGTGGTGCGGAGTCAGGCGCGCGCGCGCATGCCGCGGAGAGATGCTGCGAGACGCGCGTGCGCGGCGCTCCTCCGCGCGCTAGTCCGCGCCGCCGCGCGCCGCCGGCCCTCCCCGCCGCCGCCCGCCCCGACCCCCGCGCACCGCGTCCGCGCCGCTGGACCTCACTTACTAACTACCACGGGCTCCTCCAATACAGGATTTTCTACTTCAGGCGAATTTGATATTTCTTTAAGAGTTTATCTTTGAATATACATCTTACCGATCGGGACACAGCTAGGTTAGTTTATTATAGTTACTTCGATACTATTTTGTCATATGGTATTTTGCTGTGGGGACAGGCAGCTGATATTCAGGCTATCTCTGTTCTTCAAAAAAGTTATGTACCTACCTATAGTTTAAAACTTGACTTGTCTGAGTGTTTATTTTGTAAGCCTAAAGAAATAAGGACTTTTTTTTTATTTATTTGAAAAAACTCACTAAAGGTTTTTTATCCCGAAAGATTTTGATTTACTTGAATAAATAATTAATAGATAGATACTAAAGTCTGCCCGCGGCTTCGTCCGCGCTGTTTATATGGAAAAGTATACCATAGGAACCGATTAAAGGTTAAAAAGAATGAATGTGTTAGAAAATTTATTTAGTGCCTTGAGACCTAGAGATTATGTGTACTCGGGGACAGCAAGGGGAGGTCGCTATCTGAACCTGTGTAGCTGCAGGGAAATCCTGCAGCTACACTCTGTTACTATTGTATTTATTTAATGACATTATGTAGTACAGCTCTCACAGAGACAGAAGCACGTGCAGTGTGGTGAGTCCAGTCGCGTCGCGTCGCGCAGGCGGCGCACACAGTGCAGTGTCTCCTCACGGACCCGTACCGTCTCACACCTGAACTGCGTCTGTAAGTTGTTCTCTCGACGGTTACAATGGTCTCGCCATCCAGGAGACTTGACGACTTCCAGCCACCGGAAACGGCCTGGTTTCGCAGAGGATATGACCACATCCACACAGAGAAGCAGATTATACTTAAGTCCGAAGAGTATAATCAGCCCCTGTGCTTTTGTGGACTATGACTCCATCTAAACTTGGGCTGTTCTGAAATCCTTACATAACGGTATAACGATAGTCTACTCGGCATGGCGCCAAGTAGACTATTGTTATACCGAGGTGCTGAGATGTTTCTACGAAACCGCTACAGTGCTGTGAGTGACCGAGTACAGGACCAGCAGTCTAAACCCATCCAATCGCGCGGAGGAGTGAGAAAGGGGGGTCTTATCCGAAACTGTTCACGAGCGCATGGGAAGGCATGTTTAAGACGCTTGATTGGAAAGGAAAGGGCATTAACATAAACGGCGATTATATCTCACAGCTGCGACAGTCTTCGTCTTCTTCAGTCTCCGGAGAAGCCGGTCGCTGGACGCCTGGCCTCAGCCTGTCTCTGGACAAGCCGGTCGCTGGACGCCTGGCCTCAGCCTGTCTCTGGACAAGCCAGTCGCTGGACGCCTGGCCTCAGCCTGTCTCTGGACAAGCCGGTCGCTGGACGCCTGGCCTCAGCCTGTCTCTGGACAAGCCAGTCGCTGGACGCCTGGCCTCAGCCTGTCTCTGGACAAGCCAGTCGCTGGACGCCTGGCCTCAGCCTGTCTCTGGACAAGCCAGTCGCTGGACGCCTGGCCTCAGCCTGTCTCTGGACAAGCCAGTCGCTGGACGCCTGGCCTCAGCCTGTCTCTGGACAAGCCGGTCGCTGGACGCCTGGCCTCAGCCTGTCTCTGGACAAGCCAGTCGCTGGACGCCTGGCCTCAGCCTGTCTCTGGACAAGCCAGTCGCTGGACGCCTGGCCTCAGCCTGTCTCTGGACAAGCCAGTCGCTGGACGCCTGGCCTCAGCCTGTCTCTGGACAAGCCGGTCGTTGGACGCCTGGCTTCAGCCTCGCGAGTCGCGACGCGTCGCTCTTGTCATAAATCTTAATAAAACCAAAGTCATGTTCAATGGCCACAATGGTGAGAAGCTGTGCTGAATCACACCAGCGCTAGACCACAAAACAGATCACTTGTTACAACACTTTGCAACACTTTGTAGGGGTAAGTTTACATTTAACGGATTCTGAAGATGCTGAGACTCCAACCAACTTGAAGCTTGAAGCACTGTCAAACAGAATCCATTTGTCGTACAGGTCACAAAACACCGCTCTTCAAAATTATTTCTTTTTCGTGCATGTTGAGCAGTGCAACTTGCTAGGCACGTCTCACCATGTGCTTCGCGGCGATCGAGCCTACTTGTCAATTCTGTTGCTGCAAATTCAGACGTACCGTATCATTATTTCCACAATCGCCATATTTTCATGATTATAGACCAAACCTTTCGTACAAGCAGTATACTCAGCACAAGGGTTTCATTGTTCAACTCCGAAATGCCGGAACGGAAGCGAGCTCCCGGTGCCAGGCGGCGCGCTCGTTCGTACAGTCAGCTCCGTAAGCGCTGCTGACGTTACAAGCCCCTTTGCCGCGTTGCTGCCACGACGGTCCTACTCATAGGTATTACTTTAAAAAAAACTCGATTTTTAACGTATCCACGACTAGCAGCGCCTAACGGTTTCACCCGCGTAATTCCCGTCCCCGTGGGAATTCCGGGCTAAAATACAGTGGTGGTCATATAAATAAGAACGCTGATGTAAAGCAAAGATTTTTTCAAACTAAGACCCAAAACTAATTGCATGCAATTTTTTTATTTCTCTCGGTATCATAAAACTTTGACATAATACCACTGTATTCATTGGTACACAATGATTAGCTAAAAATAAGTAGACAAACTTTTTACACTACTTCTAAACATAGTATTCCTATGTACTGGCTGGTCACGTAATTAAGAACGCTCAATATTTTATACCTTTTTTCAAATTTAAATAGAGAACACTCAGTGGTTTGGTAACTGTTTGTATAATTTTGGAGCCATTCAGTTCTGTAAAAGATTAAAAGTGATTTCTCCTTATAAAAACAATGGGAAAAAATAAAAGTTGTGACAAATCTACAAGGGAAGTAATAATAAAACTTCGCCGGAAGAATTGGTCTTATAAAAAGATAGCCAACCATCTGCAATGTTCAAAAACGATGGTTTTCCATGCTGTAAAGCATTTTGTTACGTATCAAACTACTTCAAATGTTCCACGTGTACCTAAACAGAGAAAAACAACTCCTCGAGATGACCGAAACATCGTTCGTATTGCTAAAGAAAATCCTTTTAAAGGGTCCAATGAGCCAATGTACGACGTCCCCCGAATACAGCATTTGATCCTAAGTACACGAAAGTTACCTTAAAGCACGGTGGTGGAAATGCGAAAATTTAGAGGTGCTTTTCTGGACATGGTGCTGGACCTGTAAAATTTGATAGAAGGTAACATGGATCAGTTCCAGTACAAAAATATACTGGAAGAAACAATGTTACCTTATGCTGAAGACGTTCTACCGCCTACTTGGACATTCCAGCATGACAATGATCCAAAACACACCGCGCGAACCGTAAAGGAATTTCTTACAGCGCAATCAGTTTCAGTCTTAGACTGGCCAGCTAACAGCCCAGATCTAAACCCAATAGAGAATCTGTGGTTCGAAGTAAAAATAAAGGTTTCAAATACACAGTGTGGGAATTTAAGAGAGCTGTACGACGTTTTTTGGAAGAATGGAACTCCATTTCTCTTGCCAAATGTCAAAAATTAATTGCCTCGCCGGTGTAAGTAAAAAGCTTTTAGTAAAAAAATTATGAAATTGCTTTTTAAAGTTTCTTCGCTACATATTGTTCAGATTTTTTTAATGTTTATGTCATACAAAATAATTACCGAGCACTTTAATAAATCGTTCTTAAGTTCAGCTTCAGTACTATTTGAATGTTTTACTTTGGTAAAATAAATAATGAGGAAAAAATATAGTTAGCGATTTTATTCTTCATTCCTAAGAACGTTGCACTAAAACATAACTAGTGGCTTCTTAGAAGGTTCACATCTCTATGTATACCACGATTTAAATAAATAACTACTATAATTTCAAATCGTTCTTAATTATATGACCACCACTGTATATGCCTATGTATTATTCCAGACTATAATCTATCTCTGTGCCAAATTTCATCCTTAATAATAATATCAATAAAAACTAAATTAACTAAGTACTTAATTGATTATCAAGTTTAAATAGAGTTGTCGACCGTACTCTCAAAAATAGTATTGTACTATATCATGTAGGCGTCCTCTATAATCTACCTACGAGTAGATATATTTATAATCTAACACTGAAGTACGCCAAAATACTCTTTTTGACACAATGTTTATACATCATTACATTACATAGTATAAAATAAAGTCGTTTTCTCTGTCCCTATGTCCCTATATCCCTATGTCCCTTTGAATGCTTAAATCTTTAAGTCTACGCAATGGATTTTGATGCAGTTTTTTTAAATAGATAGAGTGATTCAAGAGGAAGGTTTATACATATAAATAAAACCGTGCGAAGCGGGGGCGGGTCGCTAATACAGTAGCAATTAAAAAATGTTTTTTTTTAATTGCTTTTATTCTATGTTAAGAGAAAAGTTATGAAAAATTGTTGTGCTTCGAAAAGTACCTCAAAATTAATTACCTAACTATTAATGATACATACTCTATTATACTTACAATTTACATATCTTATAAATAAGTACGTACTCTTATTTTATCTCAAACTTTGACAACATTTCTCTCTTTCGCTCAGCTCTTCGCGGTACAAATGAAATTCCATAGATAGCTTTTCTTCCCGCATTTCTAAACAATAACAATATTTTGTGCGGAATATTTAAATCAGGGCTACATTACATGCCATCTATGGTCGTCGTGTGTACCTAGAGGTAATTGTAGACTAGTCAACTCGTAACGTTATGCTCTGGTTCCCCGAGCGGCCGGCAGGGGCGCTCGCCGCGCCCTCTCGACGCAGCGCATTCACATGCACACCTCTCACGGTCGGTAGGTTAGGTACTTATCTAGTCTTTTATCATGCCACTAGAGGGCACTGCACTACGAAGCCGGGGCGCAGTCGGGTCTGGGCTGTGGTCGGGTCTCGTCGGTGGTAGAGGCAGATGTAAAAACTGTCGTAGTTGGGCCAATTCTGATCACCGAATAGAGAGATCACACGAGTAGGAAATGTTTCGTGCAGTAATTGCATCTTTTCTCTGGCTGTGTGGCAAATGGCCCCGTTTTGTTCAAACCACATTGCTTCCAGATCGATATCCTCTAATTCGGCTAGAAAAAACCTTGTTATCATGTTGCGATATCGACATTACCTCTAACTGCCTGACCGGCCTCATTTTGAAATATTGTTCAAACGCGTTGATCTTTGGATCTTTCGTATAACCCGCCATTTTTACAAACCCTAAACATTCAGCTTTCAAATAGTTTTACTTTTAGGGCTGCCAGCAATAAAAAACAAAAACGGTGGCAATTTGAAATCTTGCGTCCTTTTTAGGACACCCGTTATCAGGAAATAAAAGGTACTTAACTCGAACGGTGTTTCGATAGCAACCGGTTTATTAACTACACTCAGGGAAACATTAAGATTTACTTAATACCAAACATTGAAATCACGTATAACAATAAGCATCACGTCATATAATAATACACGGCATCACTGAGCTATTTTATAAAGGAATTTAAGTTAACTAGCTCTCACATGTTACTTCACCCTGAATAGCATTGTTCTTTGTAGGTATCTACACATACACTTTAATCCCTAAGACTTGAAGAGCCTAGATTGCAATCATACATGAACTGTGTTGTTCCAAGTCAATTTTAGCGTTGCCGTAACTTAACCAAAAATATTCATATTCAGGGGAAAATTAAAAAAACGGGCCGTATGTTCTGTTTTTATAATAAACTAGCTGGTGCCCGCGACTTCGTCGGCGCATGATTAGTATTTAGAGTACTCGCGAGTTTACTTGCGTAATTCCCTTTCCCGTGGGATTTTCGGGATAAAATAAAGCCTATTTCTTATTCCAGCTTATAATCTATCTCTGTGCCAAATTTCATCCAGATCCGTTCAGCAGTTTTTGCGTGAAAGAGTAACAAACGTCCATCCATCTCTCAATCTATCCATCCATCTATCCATTCATACTTACAATCTTTCGCGTTTATCAGTTCAATTCAGTTTGGTTCCCCTGGGCTATACGGGTTTTCAAAAAAATCTCACAGCATCTGAACGACGCGTAAGTACGCGTAAAACCCGTTTAGCCCAGGGGAACCAGACTGAATTCCGGGATAAAATGTATCCCATGTCCAATCGTCCCGAGTTCCATTCGAATTCATTCAATTCCGTCGTGATGCGTGGTTATAGAATTTTTCTTTCACCCTCTCTCCCAGGGGAACCTTACTGAATTCCGGGATAAAAAGTATCCCATGTCCTTCCTTGTACTATGAACTCAAATCGTCCCTAGTTTCATTCCAACTCATTCAGCAGTTTCGGCGTGATGCGCGGTAAAGGAATTTTACTTTCACCCTCTCTCCCATGAGAACTTACTGAATTCCGGGATAAAAAGTATCCTATGTCCTTCCTCGTAGTATGACCTATAATCATGCCGAGTTTCATTTCAATCCATCACGTAGTTTCGGCGTGATGCGCGTTTACGATACAGACAGACAGACAGACAGACATGAATGAAAAAAATTACAGTTTTGGCTTGAGTATCGATAATAGAGTGCCCTCCAAAAAAAATTTTCAAAATATCTTCAATGTAAAGAATTGGACCTGTTACAGTTTTATTATAAGTATAGATATAAATATTTACAAATAAAAGATACAGTATTCAAAAATAAAATATTACAGTGGCAGGTGATAAATTTGAATTAAATTTAATCGTCTCGTTGGTATAAGTACTTAAAACTTGAGACTCATCTGGAGAGATTTTACTTTTTGTCTTATCCTTCAGTTTTTGTAGCATTTTGTTTGGCACTTAAAATTGCTTGATTTTTATGAATAGTGGAGGTGCCATCTCATTTTATCAGTCGGTTTTTTTATGACTACAGCATAAGGGAAATCCTTAACCAGAAAGAAGCGAGGAAGCCAGACACTAATGCGTTCCGTTACACGAAGAAAAGTTTTGTCAGCGCTTCCGATACCGGCTGTATAATTTCATACAAATATTATACGGCTTCGAAATGTCTGCCGTATGACGAATTCTTGACGTATTAAGCGCCCGAAAACCGAATATTATGGAAATTTCCGTAGCCGGAACATCACTGCATGAATGTGTATGTCATTACGTGATAACCGGAGAGTAACCGGAGCGGTGAGCGGGGGCGGCGGCGAGGCGCGGGGTCCTAGTGTCGGGCGGGAGACAGACTGACAGGCCAGTCGCCCGCGGAGCAGAGCGCTGTGCTCACTCCTCCCTAGATGTCCTCGCCGGCCGAGAGCGTGCGCGTGCGCGACGCCACCCGCGACGACATGCCGCTCCTCCACACCATGATCCACGTGAGTGAGGGAGAGCACGCGCGCGCGGGCGCACGAGCCGCCTTTCACTGACATCATTGATATGTTGACAGGAGCTGGCTGCGTTCGAGGGCGCGCCGCGCGGCCCGCAGCTCGGCGTGGCGGGTGAGTGCAGGCGCAGGCGCATGGCGCATGGCGCTCGCCTGACCGACTGCTGCTTTATTATTTTGACCCCGTTCTTTAAGCTAAGACACTTCTTCTTTGTTTCCTATCCTTTTAGTATTGAGTTGTATTTTTAAAGATTTCACTCCAGCAGGCTATGGGGATATGCCTAGTAGAGTGGTCTAGAAAAATGTAAAAACGTGTTTTCTCCCAAAAAATGCCCCATAAGTCAGTTTTGGTTTTGGATAGCCAAGGTACCTGTACCTATTGGCATTAATTAGATAGGTTTACTATTTAATCAAAGCCCTCCTTGAACTCCCACCCCCACCTCTTGAAAATAAAATCGGACAAGTCGTGTTTCTTTTGTAGGTAAATTAATTAAGTATAGAGGTACACCCATAAGGGTGACAAATCTAAATCGAGCTGTGCTGTGCTGTACTGCGCTGTGCTGTGTTTAGTCAACTCGCTCGTCTAATATTTTAATGAGGATACAAACTAACCATGCTGTGCTGTGCATTAATTTCAGGAATAGTTCCGGTGTTTTTACAGAACCAAACTTAATTTAAATATATAATCAAATACTACCTGTTCGAGTTGGCGTAGTAACAAAATGTTCATTGGACCGGCACAAAACATTATTTAAATGGAATGTACCGAGTATAGAACGGTTAAATGTCAAATTTTTATTATTTTGAAATATAAAATTACAGATTTCCTGAATTTTTCATGGAATAGGTCTTTGATAATGACAAAATTTAAGACTGATTCTACGAAACGGTATAGGTTCAAACACAGAGTGATTTTTATCAGAGTTCTAATAGCGTGCATTGAGTTTTAGTTAAATAGAAGCTTATTCGTATGACAAACATTCATTTCAGAACCAGAACTACTGAAACTTTCATGAAATTGATCTTTGAAATTGATCAGTAGTTCTGGTTCTGAATTGTATGTTTTTCATACGAATAATATTTTATTCAAATAAATTTCAATGCACGCTATTAGAACTCTGATAAAAATCACTCTACATGTGTTTGAACCTACAGCGTTTCGAAGAAAAAGTCTTAATTTTTGTCTTTTTCAAAGACCGATTTCATGAAAGTTTCAGTAGTTCTGATTCTGAATTGAATGTTTTTCATACAAATAAGCTTTAATTTACCTAACTAAAACTCAATGCACGCTATTAGAACTCTGATAAAAATCACTCTACATGTGTTTGAACCTATACCGTTTCGAAGAAAAAAGTCTTAATTTTTGTCTTTTTCAAAGACCGATTTCATGAAAGTTTCAGTAGTTCTGGTTCTGAATTGTATGTTTCTCATACGAACAAGCTTTCATTTAACTTAAACTCAATGCACGCTATTAGAACTCTGATAAAAATCACTCTACATGTGTTTGAACCTATACCGTTTCGAAGAATCAGTCCTAAATTTTGTCATTATCAAAGACCTATTTTATGAAAATTTCAGGAGTTCTGTCATTTTATATTTCAAAATAATAAAAATTTGACATTTAACCGTTCTATACTCGGTACATTCCATTTAAATAATGTTTTGTGCCGGTCCAATGAACATTTTGTTACTACGCCAACTCGAACAGGTAGTATTTGATTATATCTTTAAATTAAGTTTGGTTCTGTAAAAACACCGGAACTATTCCTGAAATTAATCAGGAACTGTTTGTTTTATACAGAGGCTTGAAAATACCTGATTTTTATTTCGATTCCTGAAAAATGATCTGCTGCGTGAAGTTAGCAGAGCATAACTTCACTCATTTTTTTTCCTGTAAAAACGCGGGAACTATTCCTGAAAAGTATCAGAACTCACCTGCATGGGAACAGAACTCTCATTTATTTATGCTCTGCTGGAAGATGCTCTGCTAACTTCACAGACACCCTTTTCAAGTGTAAAATGCAGAACAGATCTTAATAAACTTGGGCTGGTAGGTAGATGGTATCCCGGGAAAAGACATTCCTAGGTTACTTGTCATCCGGAACAATGCATGCGAGGCCGGGGGCATAAGTTAGTGGTGATGTAAATTTCAGCTCGATCCTTTCAGTAGTTTTAGCGTGACAAGATGACAAACATCCATCCATCCTTCACATATTATACTATAAGTGTGATGTGATGAATGGCGTGATCGGAATGCGCATGCCGTGTTCGGTGTAGCGAATGTTGGTGTAATAGTTTCGTGTGGTCAGATCTGATCGCGGACGGGTTCGAGAGCGAGCCGGCGTGGTTCTTCGCGCTGGTGGCGGAGCGCGCGGGCGTCGCGGTCGGGTACGCGCTGTGCTCGCGCGCTTACTCCAGCTGGACCGGGCGCGCGCTGTACCTGGAGGACCTGTACGTGCGGGCGGCGGCGCGGCGCGCGGGCGCGGGCACGGCGCTGCTGGCGGCGGCGGCGGCGCGCGGGCTCGCGCTCGGCGCCGCGGGCCGCATGGACTGGCACGTGCTGGAGAGCAACGCGCCCGCGCGCCGCCTCTACGAGCGGCTGGGCGCGCGCTGCCTGCGCGCCTCCGAGGGCCGCGCCGCGCTGCGCCTCGACGCGCCCGCACTGGCCGCGCTCGCTCGCCTGCACCGCCCCACACCCGACGCCGCGCACTGACTCCACTCTCCTCCCGCACACCTGCACACTACGCTCCGCTGCTCGTGAAGACCGACCGTCCGACCTGTAGCCGTGTACGTTTGACCTGAGCGATGGATAGACCTCTTTTCGATTTGTTATCGCTGCTATTGCTAGTGCCTATTAAAGTTGTGTGTGATGTACGGTTGTGACTAGCGGAACAGAAATTCCAAGTTTTTGTTCTGCCGGTATGTTCGCACCTTTGAATTAAATATAATATAAATAATGTCTAAAATGTCTTGATTTATTTACATAATTGTTTTTATAAGTTTCATGAGTAGGGTAGCTATCTCGCAAGAATCCGTATTGATCGAGCGAAACACATCGTTTGTTTGAAAAATAGAGTTGTGAATCCTAACTAATATTATAGATGCATGAAAGTTTGTGTGAATGTAAAAACATTATGGATGTTTGTTCTTCTTTCACGCAAAAACTACTGAACGGATCGGGCTGAAATTTCCCTATATTAACACGTAGGCTACTTTTCATGCCATAGATCAGTTCCCGTGGGGTAGGAATAGTCTCGGGACGTAGAAACAACGCGCGCGAAGCCGCGGGCAGATACCTTTGCAAAAACATCAGGCTGAATATTTAGGCCTAGACTCTTAGCGCAGCGCACTAAATAAATATTGCCGGTGTGTTGTCCTTCCCACACTTTTAGTTAGATATCTCTTTTTTTCAACTTAAAGATTCTTTTTAGTTATTATATCTCTAGATGCTCTAAAACTTCCATTATACAGATTTCATCTGGCGAATCAAGGTAAGAGAACGAGACTGGGGCGGCCTGGCTCTCAGAGGAGGGGTTACGAAGAAATATGGAATGGAAATATTCACCAAAAAGACACATATTGCATCCTTGGTCAGGAGTGCGATTATTGTATTACAATACGGAGGGTTTTGAGTTCAACTGACTTTTATTTATAACATTTGACTACAATTTAAATCATACTGAAAAGCGCAACTCTTCAGGTTCTGTCTATATAATTGTGTAGCAAGAAAAGTGGGCTCGCGTTAAAATCTTGTATTCTTTGCGGCGCGCTATCGTAGCTCCGTAGCATAGCGTGCTACGAAGGTCTACGTCGTCGGGGTAAGAATCAGCCAGTTTATCATAATCACTACATAGTATAAAACAAAGTCGCTTTCTCTGTCCCTATGTCCCTTTGTATGCTTAAATCTTTAAAACTACGCAACGGATTTTGATGCAGTTTTTTTTAATAGCTAGAGTGATTCAAGAGGAAGGTTTATACGTATACGAAGCCGGGGCGGGTTGTTAGTTTAAAATAAAGGGCAAAAACTTTTATTAATCATATTGAAAAGCGCAATTCGTCAGGTTTTGGTAGTTTCGAAGCTACTCGAGGATTTATAGCCTGTGTGTAGTAAGAAAAGTGTCGCGTTGAAGTCTTTTGTATCATACTCGGCGCCATCTCGTAGCTCCATGCCTCCGTAGCTCCGTAGCACCGTAGCACCGTAGCACCGTAGCACGTGCTACGAAGGTCTATGCTAAAATATTTTTCTAGTGTGTTCATTATTTACGGGTACCTACATGTGGTATACCGTTGTAATAAATGATGATTAGAGATTTATTAGGCAAGGGACTGTTGAAGCCAACTTTGTTTTTGACATACATAGTTTGTATTAACAATAACTGACGACGAATGTGCTCGTGCTATTTTTTGACGCTTAAAATCGAAAATGACTCAGAAAGTTGTAGAAAGTGCAGTCCGCGATCTTCACAAGCTAATCAACGATCTGGGTGATAAAGTTGTACGGATGGAGATCCAGGTGAGCAATCAGAACACCTTAATTGCGAACCAAACCTCTGGGCGTCGACCCGCTTTCTTTGAAACGAAGGTTCGCAAACGAACGAATTTAAAACGAAGTTTCGGTGATGAACCTACTCTCTTTCATTTTCGGATACGCACACAAAGTTCGGATTCATAGACAATTTTCGTGAATGAAATTGAACGAATGATATGTGTAGGGTAAGCAGGGGCTATGCCGGTCATGGGGTTATGGCGGTCACTCAAAAAACTAACAAAATACAGTTCATAGAAATACGGTGCGCGGGCTGAAGGGAGGGGGGCGAGACGTAAAAGCAGGCAGCGATAAGTTTGGTCAGCCCGCTCGCTGCCCGTGAGAGAGAGGTGCGTATGTTTGTTTCTGGCCGCCCGGATCTAATTTTCGGCTGAGTGCGTTTGTCGGCAAGTACAGATTTATTTTACTCATTTAATGTTGCTATTCATTATCTTTGCGCTCAAACATTAAATTAAACAATATAGTAAACATTTCTTAATAATTGTATCTCTGTTTTGTTAAAATTCAGCTTGATTGCAAAACCGTCTTTTGGGGTTATACCGGTCAAGTCAAGGCAAAGAAAATTGGTAAAACCAAAGGAGCTGAGAAAACTAAGCCTCAAGAAAAAGCTGTAAGAAATATGACAAGAAAGTCTTACAAACGCAAAGTTTTGCAAGAAAATCATCCTAACCTTTGCAACGACGATAGTTATGATGATATGGATGTAGGTAATGACTATGAAAGAAAAAAAAATGCAATATTTGCAAAGAATTCGGACAAAACGATGAGATGTGGTATCGATGCACCACATACGGCCAATGGTCTCATGTAGTGTGTTCTGGATTCTGCTAAAGGATACATCTGTGATTTATGTACCTAAGATTAGATATCACATATTTTCATAGAAACATTTAATTGAGATTAGTCATTTATGCTCAAATATCATTGTAGTCTTTTAATAAGTTAAAGTAACGTTGATCTCATCATTATAATTAATCAAAATGGTTCTCCATTGTCATATATAAGCAAATAATTTTGATCGCCATTACCCCTTTGCATGACCGGCATTACCCATGCTCAGGGAGAATGACGGTCAAACCTATATTTTTTTGTACGAGTCCCTACCAATTTTGTGTGATAAATAGATAAGTGGTTTCAATGCATGTTGATTACTGGATAGTTTAACCAATGTTCCTTTGAAATGATGATGTTCTCTAAAATAAAACCTTTGTAAAAAAAAGTTATTGCAAATTTTCCTTAAGTGATCGCCATTCTCCCTGCTTCCCCTAGGTCTTTTAACATGCCAATTACGGATTTTTCTTTAATAAACAAAATGTTTCGCTTTGTTTTTAAATTTTACATCTATTCTGTAGTTTTATAACTATTTTCTGTTGTATCTAAGCAAAACATATAATTAAACAACTAGAATTTGACCAATTACTACTTTTGACGTAATTTACCCAAGACACTATAAAGAATTCGTTATAATGCGACAAATATGGTTTCTTTTACGCTCCAAACGTTCATCACGAAGAGCAGGTACAATTAAAAGTAATCTTTCATTCAGTTCAGTCAATTTTCTTTATCAAATCAGAAAAACGAAAATCAAAAGGTACCACTTTTGGTTTCGTCGATTTGAGGTTAAAACTCCGAACAAAGATCCGTCAAAATCAAATGTTCGTTTCGAACTTTCGTGAAACAGAGTAGGTTTAGAAAATTTAAATGTCAAACAATTTTCGGTCGATCGAAGTTTCGTAAAAAAATGAAACGGGAGTAGGAATTACGCGAACTTTCGATCGAAGGTTCGTTTTTCGTTGAAAAAAGTAGACCCCCTGTAATTAATTCACTCAAGAAACAAGTTGAGGTTGGGGTGGAGTTTCCGGACGCAGGACTCAGAAAATTTACGACGATTTTTTTCATGCATATATAACATATATATATTTTTTATGGCATCGTGAAGAGGGTCACTAGAGATGCAACTTTGGATCAGGTGATTGACCTCAAAGTTCAATGACCTCGGCGCTAGAGGTCAAAGAACTCAAAAAAATATGAAGAATTACCCCGATACAGAGCATTCCGATATGAGTTGATTAGGTTCAATTCGAGTGACGGATCCGATACAGAGTACCCCGACGCCACGTGGTCTTGTGCGTGGCGCCCCTAGAGTGTATTTAATAAGCCGGAGGCGCGAAGGGAGTGCAGCCTCCGCCAGCCGTAACGAGGGACAGGCACCGCGCGTGCCGCAGCGGCTGAGGCTGTTCCAAAAATGGATCAGTCTTGTGTATCAGTCATACCAAAAACTCGCTAGCGACCCTACGTATCCAATATAATAATATTTTCAGGATGATGTTTGGATTGCCTCGCTTCTGCAGTGCATCAGGGATGTTTGCAGAGTATCAAACGGATGGCTTCGAAGCCATCATCCGCAAAAAAACTGCATCCCTGATCCGCAGACTGCGGGACAGTCCCAACACCATCCTGAAAACCATAGCGGATAGATTTTCATCGCCGTTGTGGGCATGCCTGGTTCGCAGAGTGATCCCGGCAAATGTCTCTTTACTATGATGATCGCTCTGTGAACGGGGCATGCTATATTTAACCTTAACTGTTAAGTATTTTAGATTTTTGTTTTTAAGATGTACCTACCTACTAACGCCCTTTCTTCTTTTATATTTTGTGTGCCTACTGACCCAATATGGATCCTAGTTATCCGAAATAAAGAGATTTTATTTATTTATTTATTTTAAAAAGCCGAAGCTGCGGAGGTGAGCAGACCAAGTTGAGGGTAGTCAGGCGCAGGCACAGGCCCAGGCCCTGACTCCGCGACCTCCAACGGCTGCGAGTACGCAGTCCGCGCCGCCGCTTCAGGCCCAGACAACCTCGCAACGTCCCGTACGGCAAGCGCGAATAATCTCGGCCGCAAACATCTCAACTTCTAAGAAAGGAACCAACAAAGACAAGGCTCGAGAATGTGTGACTGTCAATTCTCCTAAGAATAATGAAACAAAACAGGGCCAACTAAACGAAGACGCCTCCACTAGCTCTACTAATAGGGCGACTACGCCTCCGATGAGAGCATCGACTTCAATTGGTGAAACTGGATGGAAAAAAGTTAGCTACAAACGACGTACAGTAAAGCCACGTCAGGTATTGACCGGCTCAGGAGTACGTAATAACGAACTGCAAATAGCAGAACGATTGCAATTTATGCAAGCGTGGTCTTTTAGACCTGAGACGCCTGTTGATAATATAAGAAATCATATCAACAAAATTGCTACTTATGATAAAAATATAGTCGAAAAACGGGATATTAAAACGGACCAACACGCCGCGCCGCCGCTTTCGTAATTGGATTCCCGGAGACTATGTATGAGAAGTTGTGTGCACCAGAGTCGTGGCCACATGGTGTCAAGCTAAGCGACTGGTGTCGATACAGCCCCCGCGGGGACGCAGGCGGCGGCGGGCGCGCGCGAGCTCAGTGCAGCGGCGGACCTCCGCATTCACTAAGTACAGCAGCGAACGGCGAACGTATGATGATTCTTCATTTCAGCAGCAGTGTGAAAAAATCGTTTTATGTTACCAAAATATTGCATCGCTCGATAAAAATTCGCAAAGGCTCGAAGTGTTGTTATGTAGTGAATTAAAATGTGATATTTTGGCACTAACCGAGCACTGGTTGCCCGAATCTAAACTAAAGTGTATCGATTTGCAAAACTTTAAACTAGCGTCTTATTACTGTCGGAATCAAATAGTACACGGCGGTTCGTGCTTATTTGTTAGATAAGTGTGAAGAAAATACTGATCTGACCGCCTTATCTGTAGAAAGAAAATGCGAAGTGTCCGCGTTTGATCTTGTAGATTTGACAATTGTATGCATTTACAGAACTGATTTAATTACAACGAACGAATTTATTTATTGTTTTGAGGTTTTGCTCAATAAGATCAGCGAAATAAACAAAGAATGAGTTATTGTGGGTGAATTTAACATAAATTGTTAGGGGAACCCGACTAATGATGTAATTAAGCTATATGATTTGATCTCGGTACATGGCATGTGTAACTTGGTCGACTTCCCTACGCGGGTCACGGCGTCCACATCGACCAGCTTAGATCACCTTTACAGCAACCTGGCGGACGGCACGGCCGCGGTGGCTCCCGTAGTCACCAACATAAGTGATCACCTGGCCATAAGGGGCGAAATTATACGAGCTAGGACGAACTCACGGCAGAACTACTCATACGTTAGAAAATTTAGCAACACTAATAAATCTAACTTTGTTGCATCAATTGATAGCGTAGACTGGCATGAGCTAATATATAATAAAAATAAGACTACTTCTGACATGCTTCATTCAATTATTAATGTTATCAAAAATAAATATGAAATATGTTTCGCTCTGAAAATGACGTGTGAAAAAATTTTTGACTCATCCTGGATCGGCTCAGATGCAAAAAATTATAAATTATTACTATTTGACATATTTCGACTTAGCAAACTAGAACCTAGAACGATTTAATCGATTCTTATCAAATGAATCGATTAAATCGTTAGTTTTTGACATGAATAATCGTTATGAATCTATTTTAAAATCCAATAAACGTGACTACTATGAGAATTTTCTGGGGTCTAGTAGTAATGCATCAAAAGCGATGTGGAATGTTATCAATAGGGAACGGGGTAAGAATAACTCCCCCCGAGTAGACTTTACGGATGTAGTTCTGAGACCGGACGGATCTGAGTTCGCGGACAAAAAAGATCTGGTCAACATTATGAACGCAAGGTTTCTTAGCGCGGCTGAGAATTGCGGCGCGCTTAGTGCTAGTGTCTGCGGTGTGCGCCGAGCTTTAAACTCAGTGCGCGTTGGTTCGGAACGCTCACTAAGACTTCAAATATTTAATGCTGACGAAGTAGTGCAAATAGTGATGACCCGGATACAACCTAAAGTCTCGAAGGATGTTTATGGCATTTCGATGAGACTTCTTAGGTACGCCATCATTCCTCTCGCGCCTATACTTGCATATGCATATAATACCTGCATACGAGAAGGCTGCTTTCCTTGTCCCATGAAGATAAGTAAAGTCTCCCCTTTATTTAAAGGCAAGGGAAGGAAGAGCAACATAGACGGATATCGACCAGTCTCAATCATACCGGCAATAGCGAAGGTGTTTGAGAACGGCCTTAGCTCCCTTCTTATCGCTTTCCTCTCAGCCACGGAAGCCCTTTCTGATCGCCAATACGCATACCGCGAAGGGCGTTCAACCAAGTCGCTGGCGCGGGAAGTAATCCGCCGCATACGGGCCGCTCGCGAGGCGAGGCAGCAGGTCGCGGTGATCTGCTGCGACCTGTCAAAGGCCTTTGATGTTGCCGACCACGAGATACTGGCAGTTAAGCTACGCCACTACGGAATCACTGGTAAGGCCCACGATTTACTTTGTGACCTTATGCGTGACCGATCCCAAGTAGTGCTGGGCAGCGGTGGGGAGGCAGTATCCGATCCACTGAAATCGAGGATGGGCGTTGCCCAAGGATTCTCGGTTTCAAATATATTGTTTTCCCTACTGCTGAATGACTTACCCGACTATGTAACCAGTGCGGAGGTATACATGTACGCCGACGACGTGGCAGCTATCGTCGCTGCGCCCACTGTTGATCTGCTGGAAGCGAAGCTGAATAGTACGGCGACACAACTGGCAGAATGGTTTGGATTTAATGGGCTTGCCCTAAATCTGAGCAAAATACATTTCATCCACTTTTACCTGTCAGGACGTGCACCTAGACCACTAACAGTGTTAGTCAATGGAAACACTATCGAACAGGTTGATAACACCACATTCCTGGGCTTTCGCATAGACAGAGGACTACAGTGGGCGAGCCATATCGACAAGCTGTGTGGAAGGCTGGCCGGTGCATGCTATGCACTCAGTCGTATGGCGCGAGTGGTGTCCGCCGATGTGGTGCGAGCTTTCTCTTCTTTGCAACAGTGCAGTCGTTGCTGCAGTACGGCGCCGAGCTATGGGCGCGCGCAGCCAACTGGGAACGCGCGTTCCGGATGCAGAAAAGGGCCGTACGAGCAATAGTGAAGATCCCAAGCGACCACTCGGCGAGACCACACTTCAAATCCCTAGGCATCCTTACATTGCCAGTCTCGTCATTTACCAAGTACCAATGTACGCGCGGCAGAACCATGGGACATACGCGACACTGGGCAGCGCGCACTCGTACGCCACGGGCAGCCGCGACAAGCTTGCCGCCGTGCAGCGCTCATTGACGAAGTCGTCCAAGCAGTTGACGCATGTCATGGGCCCAGACGTCTACAACCGGCTTCCCCATTCCGTTATAGAAGCCCGCAGTATGCCTGCATTCAAAAACAAACTTAAACGCTGGCTTATTGAGAAAACCTTCTATAGCTACGACGAGTTCGTAGCATATAAGTGTTAATTTAATTTAATATAATATAATGTAATGCAATTACTAAATGAATCATAAATTCTAAATTTATTATTTTTAAGTAATCATTTAGGTAATTATTGTTATATTTTACATAGTAAAATATGTATACAATTCTTGACATGTAATAATTATTACCAAATAAACACTATTATGACTATTAGCTAAATATTCCAAATGGTACACTGAATTATTATTAAATGGTAGCATTTTTTCCTATGCAGACGATACCGCAGTTGTATTTTCAGGGCCGTTGTGGGAAGAAGAAAGAAAAAGGGCCGAAAAAGGACTCAACATAATGATGAACTGGCTAAATCTTAACCTATGAACGTTTTGTTATGTTTTGTTTATGTACTTTCCCAACCTCCTTCAAATTTCCAATTAAGATCCGTATAGTGTCCGTATATATTACAAAGAGGCAACACCATTAGAGATCTAGGAGTTCTACATGATCCAAAATTACTCTTCGATAAACATGTTGATGCCATAGTTTCTAAGGCATCTAGATCCTTAGGATTTTTGATGAGGAGCTCCGCTGGTTTCAACCGGGCTAAAACCTTTAAAATTCTTTATTGTTCGTTTGTCCGAAGCATTCTCGAATATGCATCACAGGTTTGGAACCCGCGATATAGTGTCTATAGTGACAGAATTGAAAGAATCCAAATTAAATTCATGAAATATCTCTGCTTTCGTCTGAAAATTCCCTATAAGTCCTTCACTTATGATGCACTCTGTAAAAAGTTCCATTTTCTTCCTCTTTCAAAAAGGCGGGAAATTGCTGATCTGTCTTTCCTTCTTAAAATATCATCAAACATAATAGATTGTCCTGAGCTCCTTAGTAAAATTGACCTTCATGCCCCGTCGAAAATCACTCGATTCAGTCCTACCATTTCTATACCTATTGTTGGCACCAACTATAGACAAAATTCATTTTTATGGCGAACAAGCGATTTTTTCAATAAGTTTTGCAGACACCCTGATTTAGACATAGATCTATTCTGTACGAGCGTTCATTCAGCCAGACAGCGACTGACCAGAGGCTACTTTAATAGTGACGTAGGTACTTAGGTTTATACCTACATTAATTTTATATAATATATAGTTTATTCCTTATCTTTCTTATCTCAAGCCGTTCGAGCAGATGTAGTTTACTTGTGTTCACTCACATGTTGTTGTTATAATGTGTCTAAACGTGAAAATCTATAATTGGCTCTCCGATTCAATTGCTCAATCTTATTAAGTTAGTTTAAGCCGTTGATTTTCCAATAAATAAATAAATAAATAAATAAATATATGTGCAATTAATTGTGCTCCCGCTCATCAGTAACAAAAATAAGAGACCACGAAACATTTGAGACTCAGTATTGATCAGAGATCATGGCATCCGCATCTAGAACAACTCATGAGTAGAACTAAGAAGTTCATCTGAATATTTAAAAAAATAAGGTATAGCTCTGAAAATCGAAGGAGCTGCTTTTTGATTCCATTCCAACGAGTGTGCGCAAGATTTCAAGGAAAAATAAGGGAAAGGAGGAACGAGACCTGGCCGATATAGTGAACCTATTTAAATCAGCTGAGCCAGATGTAATGCCAGTATTCGTGGCGAGACAGCTCGAAAAACTACCCCCAATATTATTTGACCATCTCGATTGTACAAAACTGTTGAAAGACATTTTGCTGTTAAGGGCGGATATTGACCTGATTAAATCTAGTTACGCTACGCATGATCAGCTGTTGAACCTAAAAGCCGAGTTTCTACATTATAAAAATGATTCGTTGCCACCTTCTCCTGTTTCAAACGTAAATACGAAGCGCGGAGCTTGGATGATGAATAGCAACTTGCTGGACGTATCTCAGCTACCTACTTATATGCATGAGTCGACTGTAAACGCTGAAGAACTCGCGAATGCAGAAATCTCTCAAACCACGCAATATAGGGAAATTGAATGTTGCGGCCCGTCACCTACATCTGCTGTACAGCAGTGTCCTATGGAGCAGAGTAACATGCAGAATAGCCCGGCGGCAGTGCCGCGGCAGGCGTGCCCTATCGCGCGTAGGAAAAGTGTGAGGAGCTTGTGTTATCCTGCCGCTGAGTCAGTCGCTTTGGCTGGTAGTAAACAACATAGCTCATCTATACGGGAGCTGGTTCAAGTGGATATCGGAGACCGCAGCGGCGCTGGTACTAGTATGCAGGTTGGATTAAAAAAGAAGTCCACAGATGCCGCTCATGATGATGGTTTTCAAACTGTGTGTAGACGCAAGAACCGTACGAAATATAGGTACCTCGGTAAATCTGGAATGGCGCGCGATATGGAGTGTACTTTCAAAGCAGCGGATAAGAAAGTACCTATATTTATTACGAATGTCCACCTTGATACGGTCCAGGAAGACATAGTAAAGTACATAGAGTCGAAAACAGGAGACTCTGTAGCCCTGCAGAAAATAAATACATCGACACAGAAAGGGTATGTTGCCTATAAGTTTTTCGTCTCTGAAACAAAATTAGCTATGTACTTGGATGAGCAATTCTGGCCGGTGGGAATTCTATTCAGGCGTTTTGTTAACTTTAAGGACCAGCCATCGTCGAACAGATATAAGTCTGTGACCGGCCAACAAAACCCTAAACATGGATAAAAGTCCTAATCGATGGTCGTGCTGTTTAAAATTTGCTACATTCAATTGCAAGAATGTCAAGCGATCGTTAGATAGAATAAACGAACTGTGTCAAACCTGTGATTTAATTGCTTTGCAAGAGACATGGTTGTTACCGGAGGAGATACCATTTCTAAGTACGATCGACGCTAATTTTGGATACACGGGGACGTCGGCGGTGGATACTTCGGCAGGAATTCTTCGTGGAAGGCCCTACGGCGGCGTCGCGCTACTGTGGAAAAGCAGCGTCTTTCAAAAAGTAACAGTGCTAAATTGCGATAGTAAACGGGTTTGTGCGGTGAAAATCATAACAAGTGATCGACCGATTATTGTGATGAGCATTTATATGCCTACTAACGCGGCGGTGAACCTACCTGAGTTTACGGACTGTCTCGGTACGGTGAGTGCGATCATAGACCAATACGGCGTAGAATCTGTTTTTCTATTGGGTGATTTTAATGCGAATCCGTGTGAACTATTCTACAACGAACTCATTAATTTTTGTGACGACCAGCGATGGTCATGTATTGATGTTGACATACTAGGCCATCAATCTGGTACCTACACTTTTCTAAGCGATGTGTACGGGTCGTGTAGTTGGCTGGATCACTGTGTAGTGACACAGTCGGCTAAGCGAGCCGTCGCTGCGATTTATGTTGAATATGATATTGGATGGTCTGATCATTTCCCACTTGTCATAGAATGCAATTTTAGTTTGTTGACCCCGAGCTTGCCAGAAATATTCGTTACCGATAGACATGTTCTATGGGGAAACAGAACAAACAAAGAAATTGCATTGTATGAAAGGAAATGTCACTCGAGGCTTAGAGATATTATGTTCCCATCAGCACTTGTCAAATGTGCTGATCGTTTATGTTATGAATCTGACCATAGACGTACTATCGATGTATTGTATTCTGACATTGTGATGGCTCTTCGAGATGCAGCCAAGTACAGTAAGGGAAGCAGCGGTAAGAAAGGCAAACCAAAGCTACACAAGGCGGGATGGAACAAGCATGTGAAGGAGGCGCATGATAAAGCTAGGTCGAGTTTTATTGAGTGGACTCTGTGTGGTAGGCCGAAGACTGGTGAAGTGTACGAGGAAATGAGCGAAAGAAGAAAGGTATTTAAATCGCGCTTGAGATGGTCTCAAGACAATCAGGATCAAATAAGAATGGATGACTTGGCCAACAAGCACGCTAGTGGAAACTTTCGTGACTTCTGGCGCAGCACCAACAAGGTGAATGTGCGGCCGAGTCGACCGCTGAGTGTGGACGGTGTGAGTGATCCTGGTTGTGTTGCGAACATCTTCAAGGAACATTTTGCAGTAAAATCACCACTGGGTAAGCAAATGGAGGTGCCCGACGCTGAGGTACCAAAGGAGGAGCTCAGCTATAGATTTACAGCCAAGAAAGTAGCTCAAATTATAAAATCGCTCTCCAAAGGCAAATCCCCGGGCCACGATGGTATCAGCGTGGAGCACCTCCAGCATGCAGGTCCTCATATCAACGGAGTGCTAGCTATGTTCTACTCGCTCTGCGTGAGCCACTCATATCTGCCTGCAGATATGATGAAAACGGTCGTAGTGCCTGTGGTGAAAGATAAGACTGGAGACCTAGGGGACAAAACAAACTACCGACCTATATCGCTGGCTACTATCATTGCAAAGGTGTTTGACGGTATGCTTAATAAACAGTTAGATCAGTACCTTACTCTGCACGACAATCAGTTTGGGTTTCGACCTAAGCTGTCCACTGAGAGTGCAATACTGTGTCTTAAGCATACCGTCAGATACTACACAGATCGTAGGACGCCTGTATACGCCTGCTTCCTTGACTTGTCCAAGGCTTTTGATCTGGTAGCCTATGACATATTGTGGAAAAAGCTGGAAAGCATTAACTTACCACCCGAGTTAGGTAAAATCTTTAAATATTGGTATGGCCACCAGATCAACTGCGTACGATGGGGTGGAGCAATGTCGGAACCTTATAGGCTGGAATGTGGAGTGAGGCAGGGGGGGTTGACCTCTCCCACCCTGTTCAATCTCTACTTAAACGCGCTGATCGAGCAGTCGCCATATCGGATGTCATATTGATAATGTGTGCATAAATAACCTTAGTTATGCCGACGATATGGTTCTGCTGAGCGCCTCGATCTGCGGGTTGAGGGAGCTCATGAGAATCTGTGAGGAGTACGCCTGTGGTCACGGACTGGTGTACAACTCAAAAAAGAGTCAATTCATGGTCTTTGAGTCCGGTACAAAGAGGATGGAAAATGTCCCACCCGTTCGACTAAACGGTGTGAATTTAGAGAGAGTGTACTCTTTTAAGTACTTAGGCCACATACTCACTACCGACCTCAAAGACAATGACGACATCGAACGGGAGCGGAGGGCGCTGTCGGTGCGGGCGAATATGGTTGCCCGCAGGTTTGCGCGTGGCTCAGAGAAGGTGAAGTTGACTCTCTTTAGAGCATACTGCACCTCTCTGTATACGTGCAGCCTGTGGGCGAAGTATACGCTCGCGACGTACAGCGCCATCCGCGTCCAGTACAATAATGCGCTCAGGGCGGTGTTGGGGCTGCCCCGCTACTGCAGCGCATCAGGGATGTTTGCGGCGGCGCGGGTGGACTGTTTTCACACCACCATGCGCAAGCGCGCCGCCTCCCTGGTGCGCAGGTTGCGGGCCAGCTCTAACACTGTCCTGGCAATGATAGCTGGGAGGGTGGACTGTCCGTACACCAGGCATTGTTGTGAGCGCCACCTTTCCAGCAATAGTTTTTAAGGTCTCACTATTTTTTGTATTTTTGTTTTTATATGAGCTGAGAACTGCTTGAAATAAATATTTTTATTTATTTATTTATTTATCTGGCACAATTAATTCTAAGCTATTGTGTTCCAATTTGGGATGGAGCGACCAAATCAAAATTTACTAATCTAGAAAAAGCAGAGAGATCGTTACTGAATGTATGGTTTTGTAAATCATAGGTTCTCGACTAAAATGTTACCGCGGCTCCACATTTGTGCCGTGAATTAACGCGCGAATTCTCGCCGTGAATTCACGGCACAAGTTGTACCCTCCACATTCACGGAATGCTCACAATCGTTCGTGAGACCCGCCGCGAAATGGACGTATGTAGGAGCTGCTGCTGCAATAACTTTGCTGTAGCTTTGTTTGCTGTGGTAACATATCACTACTTAAACGTCCAAAACATGAAAGTTTTTGGATAAAATGTAGCCTAAGTCAGACTATAATCTATCTCTTTGCCAAATTTCATCCAGGTCCGTGCAGCCGTTCTGGCGTGATTGAGCAACAAACATCCATCTATCAATCCATCCATATAAATTTTCACATTTATAATACTAGTGGCCCACCCCGTCTTCGCACGAGTAAATCATAAGTAGCCTATGTGCTATTCCAGACTATACCTTTGCGCTATCTATCTCACTTCCAAATTACATCCCGATCCGTTCAGCCGATCTGGCGTGATTGAGAAACAAACATCCATCCAACCAACTGAGCGACTGAGCTTCCTAAATGTGATTACACCCTTCCGATTTAGAAGTCGATGTAGATTTAGAGCGTCGGAAGCCATTCTTCTTCCTAAATCGTTTCCTAAATCGGTTGCTACCTTCCTAAATGCTATTAAACTATTCTGAATTTAGGAACGACTAAATTTAGTCTCCGAAATTTAGGAAGGTTTAATACCCCTTTAACCGATCAAGGTATGTTTGTTGTTCACGCTCGACTCCATAGCGCGCGCGCAGCGATTGCACACGTCCGTACGCCCTTGTAGTCTGGAGTAAACTGGCACGGGGCCGTGAATGTGGATGTGTACGCGTGAACGCCGCGCGAAAGGGGCGCGAACCCTTTGTCGCGGGATAAAATACCGACACTGATCGGGGAACAGGCGTGAAAACGCGTGAACCCCGCGAAAACCATCCACATTTACGTTCACGCCTGTTAACGGAGCTTCACGGCACAAATGTGGAGCCGCGGTTACCGCGGCTCCACACTTGTACGCTATGGAGTCGAGCGTGAACAACAAACATCCTTGATCGGTTAAAGGGGTATTAAACCTTCCTAAATATCGGAGACTAAATTTAGTCGTTCCTAAATTCAGAATAGTTTAATAGCATTTAGGAAGGTAGCATCCGATTTAGGAAGAAGAATGGCTTCCTTCCGACGCTCTAAATCTATATCGGCTCCTAAATCGGAAGGGTGTAATCACATTTAGGAAGCTCAGTCGCTCAGTCGGTTGGATGGATGTTTGTTACTCAATCACGCCAGATCGGCTGAACGGATCGGGATGTAATTTGGAAGTGAGATAGATAGCGCAAAGGTATAGTCTGGAATAGCACATAGGCTACTTATGATTTACTCGTGCGAAGACGGGGTGGGCCACTAGTATTATAAATGTGAAAATTTATATGGATGGATTGATAGATGGATGTTTGTTGCTCAATCACGCCAGAACGGCTGCACGGACCTGGATGAAATTTGGCAAAGAGATAGATTATAGTCTGACTTAGGCTACATTTTATCCAAAAACTTTCATGTTTTGGACGTTTAAGTAGTGATATGTTACCACAGCAAACAAAGCTACAGCAAAGTTATTGCAGCAGCAGCTCCTACATACGTCCATTTCGCGGCGGGTCTCACGAACGATTGTGAGCATTCCGTGAATGTGGAGGGTACAACTTGTGCCGTGAATTCACGGCGAGAATTCGCGCGTTAATTCACGGCACAAATGTGGAGCCGCGGTTACTCATAATTGTAGTGTATGCACTTATTATCGTATGGTCGAGGGTAGGCGTCGGGAGGGCGTCGTCGTCAGTCCGAATAAATTCTTGTTACTCAGCGGCTGCCTATTATTTCTGTGCCTATATAACTACCTAATTAGATACCTTACAGTGGCGATCGAGTTTAATAATTGTGCGTGCGGAACTTTTCAACGATGTCTATCGGAAAAATGGGTGAATTTGATATGAAAAGTGGTACGTGGTCATCGTACACGGACAGACTTGAAATGTATTTCAAAGTGAACGCCATTAAGGAGGATTTGAAGTTGCCGACCTTGATATCTATCATGGGGGACAGTGTCTATGAACTACTAGTGAATTTGTCAAGTCCTAAAAAGCCCTCAGAACTCAAATATGAGGAGGTGGTGGAGCTTCTACAAAATCATCTACAGCCGAATCCTTCGGTGTTGGCGGAGAGGTTTCGTTTTCGGCAGAGGAGGCAGGCAGCGGGAGAAAGTACAGGAGAATACGTGGCGGAACTGAAGAGGATGGCGCGGTTTTGCAAATTCAATGACAAACTGGATGAAAATTTGCGTGACCAGTTTGTATGTGGAATAAAAAGTGACGTCACGCGTCAACGGTTATTTGCGGAAAAGAACGCGGACACAATGACGTTTACCGACGCAATGAAATTAGCTCATTCCTTGGAGACGGCAGAACGAGATGCGGCTGCGGTGGAGGCCCGGGCCGTGCTGGAGGCCGAAGTTAAGGCGGAGGTGCACGCGGTCAGCGGGCGCGCGCAAGCGCGGCGCCAGGCGGGTCGAAGCGGCCAGCGGCGGCGCGACACGTGGCGCGCAGCAAGGGCGGCGGCGGCGGCAGACAGCGGCAGATCCTTGCAAAGGTTGCGGAGCGGATCATGATTACAATGACTGTAAATTCCGGGATTTCGAATGCAGCCGATGCAGGCAGCCGGGGCACTTGCGGCGCGTGTGCACCGTCGGTGGCGGGAGCAGCAGGGCGGGGCGACCGGCGGCTGGCGGCGCGCCTCGCAGGTTCCACTACGGTGAAGCGGAGCGCGACGCCGACCACACCGACTCCTCTTCGGGCCAGGAGGAGGAAGAAGATTGCCTGGATTTATACCAGTTGTGCATAAAGGACTATAAGGCGGTGAGTCTGCCCGTATCAATCGATGGTCAAATCATTTCGATGGAAATAGATACTGGTACTCCAATATCTTGCATCAGTAAAAAACTTTATGATAAGTATTTTAGCTCCACAGAAATGCAGACTCATGATTTGCGCCTTAAATTTATTGATGGCACGAACATTCGACCTTTAGGTGTTATTGTGCCTAGGGTACAATATAAGGGAGTGCAGAAAAAACTAGAATTGTTTATAATTCAAGACGGAACCACGTCACTACTAGGCCGGCAATGGCTAACTGAATTAGGCATTTCAATTCCCAGTTTTCAATGTAACAATGTAACATGCAGTAAAAGTCGTTCGAATATCAGTTCTGATGTAAAAATGTTGTTACACAGGTTTAAAGATTTGTTTGATGGCGGACTGGTGGCGGTTCACGGGCGACGCCGGCGACGCTGCGGGTGCGCGAGGGGGCGGCGCCGGTGTTCCACCGCGCGCGGCCGCTGCCGTTCGCGCTGCGCGAGCGCGTCGACGCGGAGCTGGACGCGCGGGCGTCATCGAGCCCGTCGACTGCTCCGACTGGGCCTCACCACTAGTCCCGGTCAACAAACCTGACGGTACGCTTAGGATTTGTGTGGATTATAAGGCAACTCTGAATCCTGTTTTGATGATTGATCGATATCCGTTACCTAAAATTGATGAGGTTCTAGTAGCGTTAAATGGAGCACAGTTTTTTAGTAAAATAGACTTGTCACAGTCGTACAACCAAATAGAGCTGGATGAGTCTAAACGGTACACGGTTATCAATACGCACAGGGGGCTATTCTGCTATAATAGATTAGTATTTGGCCTTTCCTCTAGTCCCGGCATATTTCAACGTATAATGACCACCTTATTGAAAGGGATACCTAACGTAGCAGTGTTCATAGATGACGTTATCATCGGAGGTAGAAACGAGACGGAACATTTAGAAGCGCTAAAAACAGTGTTCCAGAGGTTGCTTAGTAGCGGGTTACGGTTAAAGAAATCTAAATGTGTGTTTCTAGTTCAAGAGGTAACCTACCTGGGATATATTTTGTCAAAAGATGGATTGAAGGCAGATCCTAACAAAATTTCGGCGGTATTGGAAATGGAAAAACCACAGAATATCACTGAACTACGATCATTCTTAGGTTTATGTAATTTCTTTGCAAAGTTTGTAAAGAATTTTAGTCAAAAATTAATACCATTATATAATTTACTTAGAAAAAACGTAAAATGGCATTGGAGTAAAGAGTGCGAGCTAGCATTTAAGGAAATAAAAAAAACTTTAACGGGATCGCAGGTATTATCACATTATGACCCGTCGAAAGAGCTTATCGTGACGTGCGACGCGAGCGCAGCGGGGGTCGGCGGGGTGCTGTCGCAGCCGGGGCGGAGCGGGGCGGAGCGGAGCGGAGCGGAGCGGAGCGGCCGGTCGCCTTCGTCTCGCGCACGCTCACAAGTGCGGAAAAAAATTACTCGCAAATTCACCGGGAAGCCTAAGCTATTGTTTACTGTATGAAAAAGTTTCATCAATACGTTAACGGGAGACGTTTCACTCTTCGTACGGATCATAAACCGCTCGTTTCAATTTTCGGACCGAATACAGGCATACCTACAATGACTGCGAGCCGTATGCAACGGTGGGCTATAATATTATCGGCTTACAATTATGATATTGAATACGTAAGAACAGACGTGAACAGCGCAGACGGACTGTCAAGACTGCCGCTGCGCGATAACAAACCGGTTTCGCGTTCACTTCCAGAACAGACGTATTTGCATTTTGCTCAGGAGGCTTGTCTTTTAGATTACAACGAGATAAAAAGAAATACCATAAAGGATCCGATTTTAAGTAGGTTATTGGTGTTCATAAGAGACGGTTGGCCTACTAATTGTGAAATTATAGAAATGCAACCATATTTTAACCGGAAAAATGAATTGTATGAAGAATTAGGGTGCGTAATGTGGGGTCATAGGGTGGTTATTCCAACACTCTGTAGGGAAAAGGTGTTAATGGTATTACATGAATCTCACATGGGCATAGTTAAGTCTAAAGCTTTGGCTAGGAGTAACGTTTGGTGGCCCGGAATTGACGAGACAATCGAATCCATGTGTAAGGCTTGCGCCACGTGCGGGGCGCAGGCCGACGCGCCCCCGAGGCAGGCCCCGCTTCCCTGGCCCTACCCGCCTAGGCCTTGCTCTAGACTGCATTTAGATTTCTTAGGCCCAATTTACGGTAAAATGTACCTTATAGTAGTTGATGCAACGACAAAATGGTTGGAAGTATTTATGGTACCGAGTACGGCGGCATCTTCTACATTAGATAGGTTAAATGAGCTGTTTAGTAGATGGGGTTATCCAAAACAAGTCGTAACTGACAATGGACCACCGTTTACAAGTAGGGAATTTGAGAATTTCGTTAAGAATAGGGGTATTGACCATATACTTACAGCGCCCTACCATCCTGCTTCTAACGGAGCTGCAGAAAATGCAGTGAAAACTATTAAAAGGGTAATTAAAAAAGCGGTCTTTGAAAAGAAAAATGTTAATGATGCGTTGAATACATTTTTACTATATTACAGAAATACTGAACATGCATCGACAGGGGAAAGTCCGGCAATGTTATTGCAAGGTAGGCATTTGCGAACACGTTTGGATGCATTAAAACCTGATCGTGAAGTAAAAATGATTAAATCACAACAGCGGCAAGTACGAGATGCGGGTGGGGCGAGTAGGTCGGTTAGTCCAGGAGAAGATATTTGGTATAGGCAATATTCTAAAACAGACAAATGGTTGCCCGGAAAGGTAGAATCCCGAGTTGGGCCGTCTAACTATAAAATTATTGGTGAGGAAGGTGGTAGGGCACATCGTCATATCGATCAATTAAAACGCAGGACTAGGAGTTCCTTGATTCACCCAGGTTCTGAGAGTCCCAAGTTAGTTTTACCAGAGAAAGATGTGTTTCATGATGCTGATGATGGTGGACTAGTGGTGGACCAGTCGAGTCCGCAGGTCCCTCATGAAAGCCCGAAGAGCCCGACGAAGGAGGCCTCGCAGCCCGCAGCTGAACCTGAACCCCGTGAACCTTTGCCAGATCCGTCACCCAAGAAGATGTCGCCTAGGCTTCGCCTCCCGAGACAGTGTAAATTTAATAAACCAAATTATAAGTTTTAAGTTTGCTATTATTTATATCATGTATTACGAACGTAGTTTAAGTGGCTATTGTTAGTAGTTTCTAATTAGATAAGTAATCTAGATTTAGTGTGGAGGAATGTAGTGTATGCACTTATTATCGTATGGTCGAGGGTAGGCGTCGGGAGGGCGTCGTCGTCAGTCCGAATAAATTCTTGTTACTCAGCGGCTGCCTATTATTTCTGTGCCTATATAACTACCTAATTAGATACCTTACAATAATAAGGAATACATGTTAGCAAGCCTTAAAACATAAATAAATAAATACATTATCGGTTAGGATATATTGTTTATGCTGCATTCAGTTATTAAATTACACAAAACTATCACCTATGGCCCCAATATCATAAAAACTGAAAGAAAAATAAAAAAAGACTAAATCAACCTTTGCAACTGTCAAAATGTAGATAAATCTGAGCGTATGTAATAAAAAAGGTAATAAAATAGGTTGCATACGCTAACTTAATTTTGAAATCTATGAAAATACTTGAATTATAAACCCGCCTAACTTAATTTTTACTGAGTCTAAACTATGATACAAATTGAATATGTTTTTTATAAATAAATAGCTGAATGTAATACACTATTTACTACATCATCATCATCATAATATAGGTTATAAGTCCACTGCTGGACCTAGGCCTGAATGAGCGCCATAGCGCCCTGTCTTCAGCTTGACGCATCCAGCATCTGCCAGCAGTCCTTCGCAGATCGTCATCCCACCTGGCCGGAGGGCGTCCTACACTACGTTTGCAGAGTCGCGGTCTCCACTCAAGAACACGTTTACCCCAACGGTTGTCGGTTCTTCGCGAGATATGGCCTGTCCACTGCCACTTCAGCTTGCTAATTCTTTGAGCTACGTCCATAACTTTGGTTCTCTGTCGGATGTATTCATTACGAATTCTATCCTTCAGAGAGACTTTTCCATAGCTCGCTGAGCGACTTTGAACTGATGGACCAGCCCTACCGTGAGCGTCCTCGTCTCAGCTCCATAGGTCATGGTCATTACGGGTAGGACGCACTGGTTGAAATCTTTATTTTTCTAACATTGCGGTATGGATGACGAGAAGACCCGACGTACTTGCTTGGATCACATGATGCTAAAAGTTAAACTGGAAGCGTCTTGTTTCGTCATTGAATCCTTAATCACAGATCATGAGTGTGTTGCTCTTTGCCTTACTTTAAACACTAAACTGGATTACTCGAATATAACATCTCTAAAAATAGATTACGAAGGTCACACAAACACAGCGACTGATTGTTTTATTGACCGACTCACTTCGGCTAAAGGAAAAAATTCAAAGATCAAATATATACCTAAAAGAAAGAGAGTTACTAAGCCCCGGGTAACACAATCGTTATTGAGTTGAGATGTATGCGCAATAGAGACAATTTACATAAAAAGATAAAAAAAGACTAAAACAACCAAGATACAGAAACTTTTGCAACTTTCAACAGAAAAGAGCAAAGAGAGCTTATGAGAAGCTACAAATAGAGAACTCTATGGGCAATAATAAACAACTATGGGATGTTATTTAAAATAAATAAATAAATAAATAAAAATATTAACGGGCAAAAAAAAAAACTATAGACCATTCAGCTAACCTTCTAAAATCGTCCAATCCCATTAATGACGTTAATGAGGTAAACTGTTTTTTTGCTAACGTTGAAAAAACTTAGCTGAATCTATAAGTCCATGGAACACAACAAACTACAGAATCGTCCTGTAACTCTTTCGTTTTTAATTACCCACTGATGAGGATGAAATAATTACGTGACTTGGTTAAAGGGCTGAAGGGGAAAACTGCTGCCAGTTTAGACTTCATTTTGACAGTTTTTCGACAAATAATAATCCTGCAGATTAGCAACTAGGTTGGAAAATAGGATGGATAATATCTATATAAATTAATCATACTTACCATGCATAAAGATACATAATATGTAAATGTAGCCTCGTTGGAAGAACTTAATATTAATTAATTTCTTAAAAGCATTAGATCTAATGTTGAAAAGATCGACAGTCTTTGAATATTTGGTGTTAAAAGCTTGCATGTTCCTCAGTAGGTACGAGTTCTTCCGGTATTATACATATGTATACAGGGTGTTAGTGTGAACACCGTTGTCCTTGAAACCAGAGGTTCAGCATCATCATTAGAATCCAAAACGGATGAAAAAAAATGATTCTATTTTTTAGTCATTTTTTAAAGAATATTTTTATAAACACTAAACGTTTGCTCACAAACACGTGACACAAGTACTTCGACCAGGCGACACATGACCGCATGTGCACGTCAGTGTCGGATCACCTTCTGTGCGAATATCCCGTCTTTTGAAGGGCACAAGGAATAAAGTTACGATCCAAGTAAGGCGCGGGTATAAGTACTTACGTAGGTAGGTACTTAAAGTATGTAGAGTGACTATGGCATCGTGTACGATAGCGAAGACATGAAATATCAAAATCTTGCAAAACTAAAATAGGTGTTAAGCTTTTCTCATCGGTTTTGGATTCTACTCATGATGCTGAACCTCTGGTTTCAAGGAGAACGCTGTTCACACAAAACCCTGTATAATATGTATTCCTGATGAGCCCGAGATGAACCCCGCGGCTTCGCCCGCGAACCAGATTTCTTTTCATACAAATTTCAGAAATTTACTACACAACCCCTAGGGATTACTTTTTAAAATAAAAAATATCTATTTAATTATTTATTTCATACTTTATTCATACCGAGTTTTGAGTGAATCGAACCAAGGAAAAATTATTTTGCATACAAAAGTAGGGTAAGATTGGGGACTCTGCGTCAAGTGATACATGACGCAGAAGCCCCAATGCATATTTGATGCAGAAGCCCCAATGCCTAACGCATTAAGGCTTCTGATTCAGATTAAAACAAACGGCATCGTATTATGATCGCTCGATCGAGCGCCGCTTAGAATGTCGAGCATCATTTATCAAATTCTAAACTCGTCTTTGTTTTTGTTGGGCTAATTTTATTCTTGAATCATTTTACCGGCAGTATGCTACAGTATCTCACTTAGTGTCTAAGATAATATTTTACGTTCAAAAAAAATTAGGAACCACAACGAAACGTAAACAATATTATGATAAAAAAAAAATCTAAAATCATGTGCGCTGCAAATTCTATTGATATTAATAGAACAAAATAATTTAGATACCGACTACAGTTAAGAGAGAACTCATATTGTCTTTAAAGTTCGCGATATGTATAAGCACCATAATGTTCCAACTATTATAGGTAGTTAATTACTATAACTACGCATTTTATGTTAAGTTATAAAAAGGTCAGTAGAAACTAGAGGTAGAGCACTTTATTCATGTCTTAATATTTTATTATCCTTATCCAAATAAATGTTAACTTTATATTGAAGACTGCTTCAGTAGGCGCCTGTAGATAATTTTTGAATTATTAAAATTGGATATTGGCGTACAAGATAATCATGGACTTAAAAAAGCTTTATGTACAAAGAAAATAACAATCAAAATAGAAACAAATAGTAGGTGCGCTAGAAGCGCTTTATGCGGCTCGCTATGCATCACAGATGGGTAGGTAGTAGGTAGATTGTCTGACCTCGATAAAGCATGACGCATCGAGTAAAATTCTTGGAGAGAATGAAGAAGGCAGCAGGTTCGATTCCCTCAAAACAAATTGAATGTTTGTGTTGCTTTATGATTTCTATACTTAATTTTTCGGTTTTGCGTTTTATCAAAATTTACCCATACAAATATTTTTATTTATTTTGTAAGTACCTACGTGCAAGTAGTCATGACCATCTGCTAGTATTTTATAACATAATTTAGTTTACCTACCAATCAAATACTTATAACATTAAGTACTTACCTATATTTGTTTAGCGCGATTTTTTATCAATAAGCAATCACAGTTAGGTAAGTTTGTCGGCCCGGTTTAAAGTTATAATTAACTTAGACCTAACAAGTAAAAAGTAATAATTAGTTTAAATTGAGGCGCTGAAATTAAGCGATATTTATTGAAGTACATTCGACTACCATAAAAAAATTTCGTCTCTTATTACCGCGACAGTGCGGCGCCTGTACTTATTTGGAGGGGACAGCTGCATACTATCTAATGTCATCAGTATGATATTTTGTAAAGCAAATTAGTGTAGCCCTTATTTACTCGACAGTAAGTTTCACTATAAAGAAAATAATACAATATTTTAAGAGCTAGAATTAATTGAAAATTAATATGACACAGTCTAGGTTCAAGTAGTCATTCGGAGTCGAGGCTCTCATTCTATCAATTGCATTTGAGAAGATTGCACACCTAGTAATCCCCCAAAAAATATTTAAGTGTTTGTGATTGGCAGCATCATCGTTGAAAATACCTATGTACGTACCTACTTATTTATTATGTTCTTTTAGCAATAAGACCAACAATTTCATTTTTCTTTGTTCGTACGAGTACTTTACTTTATGTTTTGTTTGATGTAATTTTACAATAGATAAGTAAAGAATTTTCTATCCATTTATCTTAATCTAAACATTACCTTACTGAGAAAAACATCATGTTTAATCATTGTTATTATGAACTATACTTATTTAATTATTTATTTCAGGTATTCTCACAATCCGTTTGATTCTGATTCGGAATTGCCCCTTACACAGCCCATCAAGAAAAAAGTGACAAAACCGAAAACAAAGGCTGTCAAATCAAAAGCCAAAAAATGTTTTCCGTTAGGAAGTGACTCTGAGGCTGAAGTTGAGGTTGTGCCGATGATGCCGACAACGTCATCTGGTCAGTCTAAGAAAAAACGTAAAATATTACCAGAATCTGAGGTATGTTGAATTTGGATTTGAAATATGTAGGCGCTAGTAGTAGCATTCCTTTTTTGAGATCTATGGTTTACATTTTTTATTTATCTAGGTATTAGCAGTTGCCCGCGCCTTCGACTGTATTTTTATTGTTTCTCTTTGATACTGCGGCTTCAAGATGTTTATTTTGAGAAATAAATTAGTCTATGCTCTTCGCTCCCCATGATATAAACTTATTTCCTTATCGAATTTCATTAGGATCCGCTCAGCCGTTAGACGTGAAAAGGTTACAAACAGACATAAGCTCGCCGCAGATAGCTACTTTCCAATTTATAATATTAGCATGGATGTATGCATATATTTTTTAATTTCTTTTCCAGGATGATGAGCATGTTGAGGAACCCGTTGTAGCAGGAAAATTAAAAACATATTTTTCTCGCCGAGTGGCTTCCGGAGTTACGCAGCAGAGCGATCCTTCGAAACAAGGAGAATACTACGTGGAGGTTCGCGTTTCCCTATGTAAGGAGTTGGAGGCAACCTCATCGGACGACCGCTGGAAACACTCACTCGTGAGTCTAAAGACTGCTGTTAATAATAACAGCACAACTTGGAAGGCGGTTACGCATTTGATAAACGCTGTTAAAGAAGATTTTCAGGGTGTTCGCCCAGTACTGTACCCGCATGAGAAATAATGAGATTTTAGTTTTGTATCTACGTATAGAATCGACTATCATCAACTTACTACCTATTTTTATCACCATTTGTATCGAGGTATTAGGTACTTAATCAACTTTTTTTATATTTTAATCATTTATCGCCTTTTCATTTCAGCAAAACTAAATAAAAATTGAAACAGAAATTAAAATTGAAATTGAAATAGAAATTAAAATTGAAAAACCAATTGAACACAAAATAGAGAATTTTATATTTTAATTATCTATTGCCTTTTTATTTCAGCAGAACTAAATAAAATTGAAATAGAAATTAAAATTGAAACAGAAATTAAAATTGAAATTAAAACAGAAATTAAAATTGAAACAGAAATAAAAACAAAAATTGAAAATTTTGTATTTTAATTATCTATTGCCTTTTTTATTTCAGCAAACTAAATAAAATTGAAATAGAAATTAAAATTGAAATTAAAACAGAAATTAAAATTGAAACAGAAAAAAAAACAAAAATTGAAAATTTTGTATTTTAATTATCTATTGCCTTTTTATTTCAGCAAACTAAATAAAATTGAAATAGAAATTAAAATTGAAACAGAAATTTAAATTGAAATTAAAAACAGAAATTAAAATTTAATCAGAAATAAAACGAAAATTGAGATTTTAAATTTTAATAATATATTGCCTTTTTATTTCAGCACAACTAAATAAAATTGAAATAGAAATTAAAATAGAAACAGAAATTAAAATTGAAATTAGAAACAGATATAAAAATTTAATCAGAAATAACAACGAAAATTGAGATTTTAAATTTTAATAATTTATTGCCTTTTTATTTCAGCAGAACTAAATAAAATTGAAATAGAAATTAAAATTGAAAGAGAAATTAAAATTGAAATTAATAACAGAAATTAAAATTTAATCAGAAATAAAACGAATATTGATATTTCTATTTAAATAATATATTGCCTTTTTATTTCAGCAGAACTAAATAAAATTGAAATAGAAATTAAAATTGAAACATAAATTAAAATTGAAATTGAAATTAAAACAGAAATTAAAATTTAATCAGAAATAAAAACGAAAATTGAGATTTTAAATTTTAATAATATATCGCCTTTTTATTTTCAGCAGAACTAAATTAATATGAAATAGAAATTAAATTTAAAAGAGAAATTAAAATTGAAATTTATAAAATTAAAACTTAATCAGAAATAAAAACGGAAATTGAGATTTTAAATTTTAATAATATATCACCTTTTTATTTCAGCAGAACTAAATTAAATTGAAATAGAAATTAAATTTGAAAGAGAAATTAAAATTGAAATTAACAAAAATTAAAATTTAATCAGAAATAAAAACGGAAATTGAGATTTTGAATTTTAATAATATATTGCCTTTTTATTTCAGAAGAACTAAATTAAATTGAAATAGAAATTAAATTTGAAAGAGAAATTAAAATTGAAATTAACAGAAATTAAAATTGAATCAGAATTAAAAACGAAAATTGAGATTTTAAATTTTGATAATATATTGCCTTTTTCTTTCAGCAGAACTAAATAAAATTGGAATAGAAATTAAAATTGAAACAGAAATTAAAATTGAATCAGAAATAAAAACGAAAATTGAGATTTTTGTATATTAATTTTCTACTGCCTTTTTATTTCAGCAGAACTAAATAAAAATTGAATCAGAAATTTAAATTGAAATCAAAACAGAAATAAAAATTGAAACAGAAATTAAAATTGAATCAGAAATAAAAACTAAAATTGAGATTTTTGTATATTAATTTTCTACTGCCTTTTTTATTTCAGCAGAACTAAATAAAAATTGAATCAGAAATTAAAATTGAAATCAAAACAGAAATTAAAATTGAAACAGAAATTAAAATTAAAATTGAAATAATAATTGAAAACAGAAATAAAAACAAAAATAGAGAAAAGTGTTTGCAAAATTATTTTAAACAGGTTTTATTAATTTTGTTTTTCTCAGCAGAATTAAATAAAAATTCAAAAAAAAAATTTAAAAGAGTACAAATTTGAATACATTTTAATTTGAACTTGAATATAATAATAATAATAATATTGTAATACACAATTTTATGACGACTGAAAGTAAACAGTAGGTAATAAAATATGTATTTTTGTCAAGCTTGTAACGTTAACGTTCAAAAATATTCATCACACAAAAGGTCCAATCTTCACAAGACAAACTGTTTATTGCAAACCTTATTCGATAATGTCCGAATTATATCTTGCGCATTTAAAAATAGAATAGTGAGTTATAAAATTAGTCCGGAGAGTTTTATTTTTTCACCTGAACTTTTTTTAATCCAAGTTGCAGACACATCTTGTACTCTTATTAAAGAGCTATTAAAACAACATACTGCAGTGAAAGTAAATTTTGAACTCTTTGTTTTATACACTTTGCCTAAAAATGATGAAAGTAGCTTAAAGTCTTTCAACACAAGATACGAAATAATAGTTCAAAGCACTGATTTACCGACAATTTATAAAAGTTTTGTAGAAAAAATGGTGAATAAATGTTCAGAGTTCGAACTTTGTGAGTCGGGTTGGACAATCGAGTCGATTAGTCATTTGGAACTAAATATTGTTAAGTACAACCCTCTGAGAACAGGTTCATATGTACCATTACCAGCAAAAATTACCAATACAAAATCGTGTTTAAATATAGTTAACCACGATAATCATTGTTTTCTATGGAGTATTGTAGCTCATTTGTATCCAACTAAAAACAATCCAAATAGAATCAAGTCATATCCGCATTATTCAAAAGTCTTAAAAACAGATAACATGTCATTTCCTGTTAATGTTAATGATATCAAGATATTTGAACATATAAATCCAAACGTGAGCGTAAATATTTATGGTTTGGATGAAAAAAATCAAGTGACTGGACCATTGTACAAAACGTTAAAACGTAAACTAATGCATGTTAACTTATTATACATCAGTAAAAATGAAAAAAACCACTTTTGTTTAATCCGCAATTTTGATAAACTTATGCGCAAACAGTTAACTAAGAATAGGTCAAAAATACACTTATGTGATGAATGTTTTTTGTATTTTGACACGCTGGAAAAATTAGTAAACCATGAATGTGCAAGAGTACAAACTGTACTTCCTGAAGAAAATACAAAACTTAAATTCATGAACTATGAAAGAACTCAAAGAATACCAATTGTTATTTATGGTGATTTTGAAAGCTTGCTTCACGAATATTCAGATAAAAATAAGTCTTCTTTTGTTGAAAATATTCAAATTCATGAGGCAAGTTGTTTTGCATATTATATTTTCTGTGAATCACGGGCTGAACTAAATAAACTAGTATCATATAGAGGGCCAGATTGTTCAAAAGAATTTATAAAACAAATTAGTCAAGATGTTAAAAGATTATACGCAATACTGTCAGAAAAAAAACCTCTTATTTTAAACAACGATGATCATTCTTTTAAAAATGCTACTCAATGCCATATATGCAAGCAATCATTTTCTGATAACGATACAATTGTTTTAGATCATGATCATTTTTCAGGGAAATTTAGAGGACATGCACACAATAGTTGTAATTTGAATGCAAGAACTTGCTCCTTCATACCGATTATATTTCATAATCTTTCTGGGTACGATTGTCATTTGTTTATAAAAGAACTTTCAGCAATATGCGGGCGTATAAATCTGATTCCGAAAAATAAAGAAAAATATATTTCTTTCACGAAATACATTCCGATTGATAAACAAAATGTAGCACAGTTAAAATTTATAGATTCTTTTAACTTTTTGAGTTCAAGTCTTGATAACTTAGTAAAAACTATGAAACCAGAAGACTTTAAAAATTTACAAATGTTCTTTAAAGATAAACACTTATTCGATTTAGTACAGAAAAAAGGTGTATACTGTTACGATTACATAGATTCTTGGGAGCGCTATGAAGATAAAACTTTACCAGATTATAGCAAATTTTATAACAAACTTACGTCTCAAACTGTTTCCGAAGAAGATTATAGACATGCTTTAAAAGTTTGGAACGCATTCAATGTTTCTAATTTAGGAGAATATACAGACTTGTATTTAAAATGCGACGTCTTACTCTTAAGCGATGTTTTTGAAAAATTTAGGACCATGAGCTTAAAGTATTATAACCTAGATCCATGCTATTATGTCTCATCTCCTTCATTGAGTTGGGATGCTATGTTGCTATATACCAACATTAATTTGGATTTGATTTCTGACATTGATATATATCAAATGCTAGAAAAAGGTGTACGAGGAGGCCTTGCCCAATGTTCTTTAAGGTATGCAAAGGCTAATAACAAATACCTGCCCAATTATGATGACAAGGAACCTGACAGTTATTTAATTTATCTTGATTGTGTAAATTTATATGGTTATGCCATGATGCAAATGCTACCTATAGGAAAATTTAGATTTTTAAATGACCAAAATATAATTGAATTTGATGTTATGAAAATTTCAAATGATAGTAAAACAGGTTTTATTCTTGAAGTAGATTTATATTATCCTCCTGAAATTCATGATGATCATTCTGATTTACCATTTGCAGCTGAAAAATTTACACCTCCAGGTAGTAAAAATGTGAAGTTAATTGCAAATTTGTATGATAAGCATAAATATATTATTCACTATGTTCACCTGAAGGAGTGTTTGGAAAAAGGTCTTGTTTTACTCAAAATTTATAGAATTCTAGCATTTGAACAAAACGCATTTTTGGCGCCTTACATCTTATTAAATACAAAACTGAGACAAAAAGCTACTTCGGATTTTGAAAGGGACTTTTTTAAAAAGCAAAATAATTCGATATTTGGAAAAACAATAGAAAATAAGAGGAAACAAGTCGATGTTAAGCTTGTCAATATTTGGAAAGATGTTGCAAATAAAACAAATAAAATTTGTGGAGCAGAAAAATATATAAGCGCTCCCAATTTCAAAAATTTGTCTGTAATATCCGAATCTTTAGTTGCTATTCAGTTGCAACAAACAAAAATTATTCTTGATCGACCAATATACATTGGTTTTTCAATTTTAGAGTTGGCTAAGAGTCATTTATATCGTTTTCATTATTCTGTAATGAAACGTATGTATAAAAAAAACGATCTTGAGCTTTGTTATACTGATACTGACAGTCTTTTGTATTTAATTCACACCGAAAATTTTTACGAAGACTTGAAAAAAAATATTAAGTACTTTGACACAAGTAACTTTGAAATTGGAAATCAATATAATATACCTAAATTGAATTGTAAAATACCAGGTTTTTTCAAAGATGAAATGGGTGGTGATGTTATATCTGAATTTGTGGGCTTAAGAGCAAAGTTGTATTGTATAGATTCTGTTAATACTTCTATAACAAAAGCAAAAGGTATAAAAAAATCTGTAACGAAAAAACTAGATATAGAAAAATACAAAAGAGCTTTACGGTACAATGAAACCTTAAGAGAGAATATGTGTATCATAAGATCAAAAAATCATAATATTTTCACTCAGAGAATTAATAAACTTGTGCTTTGTAGAGATGATGATAAGCGCCAAATATTAGAAGATAATTGTACGACATTGCCTTGGGGATATTATAAAACTGTATTTTAGCTATAATAATTAGTACCTACTTATAAGATATATGCCTGCCTGATTATAATCCTACTTTTTGGTTGTTAGCATAAGATTTTATTAATAAATGAAAAATATTACTCAACACAAATTTTCTTTTATTCCTAGCAATTATTCAGGTACTTACCCCAAATTCTTATAATATTAAATAGTAGGTAGATAGGTTTAGAATCTGACAGGGATATTTTCTCAAAATTAAGTCCCGAGTGTGGACTAAGTTGCTTTCATAATAGAATTGAATGTATTTAGGTATTCAGGGATTTAAAGCATTAGAAAAACCAGCTTAGATACATTTAAAAGAAATATCGATTAGACCAGTCGATAGAGAGATGACGACCTCTGTGGCGTAGTGGAGGAAGGTCCGCCTGAGGCGCAGGAGGTTGCAGGTTCGATTCCCGCCTCGAGACAATTGTGTGTACGATCTGCAGATATTTGTCTCGATGTTCTGGTCGTTATCTATGTATAATAAAAATATATATCTATGTAATTATTATTATTATTATAGAGAAAAAAATTAAGATTATTTTAAACTGGTAACATCAAAACAGCGAAAGTGACTTTCAGATCTGAGCCATCTAAATTATTTTGATTACATATAGATATCTCCTGTTTTTATTATCTACATACAAACATTTTAGCCGTCCAACTAGAATCGACAAGTTTGTGCAAGTTGAATAAAGTTGTAGCGTAAGTATTTTTGTTAGGCTCGCGATGTCATAGAGCATTACTAATTATCTATCATTCTTTGCTTGCAATTGGTGGGATATACGGGTGTGCGTAAATAATTAAAGGAACGTGGTAAGTTTAGCTAGATTTGAGATATATTTTTAAAATTCTTTGCTGGAAAACGTATTTGAAGGAAATTAAAAGATTTATTATGTTTTTTTTCAGATGATGGCGGATTTTGAGATCGGAGATATTGAAACTCAGCAAGAGCTTTATGGAATCAACAGTCAAGACCTTTTGTTTAACTGCGCGCAAAACCACCTTGGGAATGATGATGAAAATTTTCCTATTATTCCTCCTACCATAAAGAAAACGTTAAAGCGGAGCAAACGAAAAATTAAGAAGACATCTAGCAATATCCTGCACAAGAAGCAAGGCTTTCTACGACAATCATCCTTCGTTATGAACCGCGAGCCATTCAGAGGGAGACGTTTGATACAAATAAAAATACTAGAAATTGATGACAATAATAGTGAAAGTGAAAATGAAGTTGTGATATCGGCACAGTATGTTGTTAGAGATTTAGTGGACAATATAATGGATCAAACTGAGAAATTAATAAAAAAAATATCAGAAAACATATTGATAGATAAATAAAGTTACCTTGTAATGCAAGTAGATATTAAGTCTATAATAATAAGTTTAATAAAAATGTTCTTGAGGAAAAATTTTTAATAAAAATAATTCTTGAATATTTATGTTTGCTTTTTAATACCTAATAGTTAAATAAAACAAAAGAGTAGATAGGTAGCTAAATAGTTTATTTAATAAACAAGATTATATAACATTGTTTAGGCTTATAATTAAATAGTCTAATATCTTATCAATAATAACAAAATAGTAGATAGGTAGCTAAATAGTTTATTGAATAAACAAGATTATATAACATTGTTTAGGCTTATAATTAAATAGTCTAATATCTTATCAATAATAACAAAATAGTAGATAGGTAGCTAAATAGTTTATTGAATAAACAAGATTATATAACATTGTTTAGGCTTATAATTAAATAGTCTAATATCTTATCAATAATAACAAAATAGTAGATAGGTAGCTAAATAGTTTATTTAAACAAGATTATGTAACATTATTAAGGCTTATAATTAAATAGTCTAATATCTCATCAATAATATTATATTGATTATCACAAGAGTTATTATTATTATTAGTCAATTTTCGAAAAGTTTTGGTAAAAACACTAAAAAACTATTTTCTTCACACCATTTTTCTATGCAGATAACATTTTTCAAAGCACACTTATTTTTATGGTGAACACAGTTAAAATTTCTTTTTTTATTTTTCTCATAGTCTTCACTAAGTTTTGCGAAATTAGGACATCCATTTTCTCCAATATCAATGACGTTGCAGTTTTCATGAAAGCTTTGAATCCATTTGATCTTTTCGGACCCCTTGACTAAAATTTTCTTATTATTTAAATACGGTCTAATAGTGTGTTTGAATTCTCTGTAGTCAATAAAACCTTCACTCCAAAAAATACCACGGTCTTTTTCCAGCCACAAGACTTGTCTTCTTTCTTCTTTAGTTAATTTTGCGAAAGGGTACGGTGGCTTCACAATAAATATTTGAGTATATCCATTGATAAATATAGCAAATTCCTTCAATATAAACTCATTTTTATAATTCTTGAACCCTTGTAAGTCGACAATAACAATATCGGAATTCATTTTAGTTAAGATATTTTTTTCACCAAGTTGCTCAGTGGTCTATACTCAATAATACAATCGTTCAGAATGAGACAATAAGCTGATGTGTAGTCTGGTATCTCTGAATTACACTCTAGCTCAACTCGAACACTAACTACAGGACCAGTCTTTATGTTGTCGCTTTGTCTCGAGCAGTCTATCACGAACAATGGCGCTATATCTTTAAATTCATCAATGCTTAGCAATGGTTCGTTTCTACGCCCATAGTAAGATTGTTGGAAATTAACATACTGTTCGTATATTAATGCATATTTGGAATCCAGGAAATTTGCGTTCATGCTTTCATATGGAAAATATGTCGAGTTTAGGTAAACTTTTAAATCTCTTAAATTGCAATGATCAAAACGTGACATATCTATTTCTGTCGAATTTTTCCTCTTGGTTTGAAAACCAATAATGACGTATCTAGGCTTTTCGATTTGAGACGACGTTTTGATAGACCAAGTATGCTTGGTGGTTTTTGGCAATAGCGGGTACTCATAAAGGTCCCAATTTCTGAATACTGCTTGTAAGGGACGATCTTTTTCCAATATCTTAAGTAAGTTAACTTTTTCTTTATCAGACACTCTAACGTGTGGTACACGCCAAAATAGTTTAGTTATTACAATATCTTCAAGAATCTGATCATTAGGAATTAAAAGAGAATTTAAATCAGTATTACTGCGTAACAGAATCAATTCATGCTTACAATTTATGATTATTTTTTTATAATCTTCTGCAAAACCCAATATATTAGAAAGCGGAATTGAAGCACAAAATTTTTGACTGGTTTTGGTACCATTAATGTCCCAACCCCAAGCTTTAGATACCTTAGCGTGGTTTTCATTAAATGATAAAATCCCTTTAATAGTGGTTGTAATTCCAGCATGTTTTATTCTATCTATTTCAACTCCATTAAGTTCGTACCGAATATCTTGGAATAGATATAGCCAAGGATTGTTAGTCAACTCAATACTAGTAACTTTTTGTTTTGTTTCGTTGTTCTTTATAATGTTCACAGTGCCTTCTAAGTACAAGGTACTAGCTGATGGTAATATGTAAAGGTCTTGCTGGTTGATAGGTATTCGTATTTCATCATTCTTGTTAAAACTTGTTACGAATGGTTTATATGAATGATATTCAATACCATCAATGGTACAGTCGAAAAATGGTGTACTTGAGATGTCCAATATACTCATTTTAGCAGACCGATTAACTTCAAAAATCTTTTATTTTCTTTGGTTATTTTTTTATTTCTTCTCTTTGATGTTCCTTTACGGATTGTTGGATTGACACTATTGTGTTTTGTTCCTGGATCACTATATTTATTATAGTCAATCATTTTTTTTTATATGTAAATACAATTGTACTTCTTCTCCTCGTAAGTTTATTAGTTTATTGTTGTTATCCAATAATCTGATATTGATAGTACTTATGTTGTTCTGATTAACCGGAAAGTATATAATATTTTTTGGTATTTCGATAATGCGAAATCCTGGAGGGACGTTGGGCGCAAACTCGTGAATAATATGGCTGGATTTTCCGTCGATGTAAGAACCGCTCACAATATCACATTCGATTCTCATCACAGTCGTTGACAAAATGTTGACGGGCTGCTGCGACTCGTGTAATATATTTGCTTTCAGGGTTTGGTTTTGAAAACCCAGTAATTTTCCAAGAGAGCCGGCTTTTTCAAAGTGTATTTCTTTACTACAGTAAATAGATGTCGTTAAAGTATTATTGTTACAATATAAATTGAAAACAATTCCCCTCATTTTTAAATTCTGCCTTAAATAATCAGAAATGTCTTGCAGTTCATATGCACCCTCAGGAATTTCCAAGACTTCATTGTTGCCATAGTAAAATTTATTGCTTGTATTTTCAATATTAGGAATTGAATTAAACGTTGAAATATGCAACAATGCGCATTCGTATTCCCCATCGAATTGTAAAGCAGGATAAAAATTTGATGATAATGTTGATGTGTTTCCAGTTATTGACAGTGTGAAAGACATTTTACTTATGGATAAAAGAAAAACTATTTCTTTAATATATATATATAATTTTTTCTTTTGAATCGTTCTAAAAATTATGTGAATCCCAAAATTCATGAAGAAATTTTAAACATAGATGACCACAATTTGAGGTATTAAAATGTTGATAACTATAGTAGTTATATGATATTTTTTCTTTTAAGTACTTGACAATTTCTTTTGGTGGCTTTAAATCTCCAAAGCTATCAAAATACTCACAATAATCTAAATATTTTACATAGGCTACCCAATGCGTACCATCGTTCTTAGAGTTGTCTAAATTTACAATACCACACTCTATGGCTTTTGGTTTTCGAGGTAATTTATCTCTCATAAACACACCTCTAAAAAATGGAATGTACTCATTAGCATACTCCAATAACTCAATATTTGTAAGAGCATGATTAGGTAACCTTTTCTTTAGTTTTTTGAGCTTTTAATAAAGAGACCGCTGCCTTTCTTATAGGGTTTCATATAAAGACCTTTTCCTAAAGCTACAGATTCCATCATTTTATTATGCCTTTTAGCTTCTTCGAAGTTTTGCTGTGCTGTTTTATGGTCATTTACAGCCTTGACAATGCCTGCAGCTCCTCCAGATAATGCACCGAGAGCCGAGAGCCCCGCAAAAATTGGTATTAATGGGAGTATACCGCCTGTCTTTGGTAATTGTATTATACGTGGAAGGTGAACTCCTTTTTTATGCTTAATAATTTTTTTTGCTGCTGAATATGCAAATTTTATAGCTTTTGTATTATCAGATGGTTTGAGCTTCTTCAAATGTTTCCGTATCGTAGAAACAACTGAACGAAACGTTTTTTTCGCCCCTGCTCCACGTTTCACCTTAGATTTCATGACTTTGCTTACAAACCATGATGCTAATTTTTCACCTTTTCCAACATTTTTTGACTTCATTCGTTGTTTAGCCATATTTATTAGTTCTAAATCTGCTTTATGTCGATCGTTTAAATTATCTGATTGTGCATATGCGATGTCATGCTGCTTACAAGCGTTATCCAACTCGTTCACTCCTTGATCGCCTCTCAGTAAACGTTCTCTTAATCGAGTACCAGGTCCACAATAATTATATCCAGGTAAATGAAGTTCGAACGGTAAATTATTAATCAGATTGTTGACAAGTCCTCCACCGCGCATTGCTATGATACTAATGATTTGAAATACTTTAAATTATATTTTATATTTATTTTAAGAGATCACTTTTTTCAATCCAACTATTTTCACTATTAGGAAGACCTAACCATTTAACAAAGAGCTTATTACCTTTTTTTCTTAAAACTCTCTCAATTAAATAAACATTAGAACATTTTGTTTTTAAAAGTTCTTGTTCATAAAATGTTCCTAATACAGGACTTTTATGCAAGTCTTCAATAACATACGTCACCGGGTTAGTTAAATTTATTTTTTTAATCATAAATAACTCTGTAGACCAATTCGGTGTGTAGCCCTTTTCAAAACATTCTTTATATTTACTTATACGCACTAGGTCTCCAGCTACTAATTTGTTTTTCTTTGAATGAACTCTCTTGGTTATTTGTGACTTCGTTATATTTATTTTCACAAGGTGTTCGTTTGAATTGTTAATATCAGTAGGTTTAAATTTTGTAGTGCGATGTATTGTGTTATTATAATCATCAACAATATTTTCCAAAGGTTTACCAATCCATTTGTAACTACCATTTAAACTGAAATACTTATACAACTTGTTTTTAAGAGTTTTTATTACCCTTTCTACAATTGAAGCTTTCTTTATTGAATATGTAGAATAATGGTTTATATTATTTATTTTGGTAAACTTCTTTATTTCTGTGTTATAAAATTCTGTTCCCATATCTGTTTGCAAGTTAATAGGTTTCCGATCACTTGTAATTAAGATCGTTTTAAAAGCATTCGCTACTTCAGATTTACTCTTCGTCTTGACTGGAATGGTCCATACAAATTTTGAAAAACAATCAATTACTACTAATATGTATTTATAGCAGTTATTATCTTTTTTTAAATTTCTAAAGTCAATAAGATCTGCTTGCCATAAATCATCCAATCCTTTTAATATTACAGACCTTCGATTGAAATTTTTACGTGCGGCTTTATGAATTTCATCAACAACATTTGCTTTGCTCATTTTTGAACAGAATTATCAGAACTAGTTTTTGTAAAACCTTTCAACAACTGATCAATATTATTCTTTAATTCCTTTTTTATAGTATTGCACATGTCATGAACATGTTGCATACTTGCAAAGTGTTTATCTACATACTCTTTACTGACAGCATCAGTAGCTTTAAGAGGTACTGCAATACCAGTCAACCTTTTCGATTTTAAATCTATTTCTTCGTTATCATTCATCATTGTTTTATCCAATATGTCTAAAAAATGTGACACACTCATGTTTTTCTTAATAATATGATGTCCAAATTTATCCATTTTGAAAACAGACTGATGGGTTGTGCGGATGATATTGAAATGATTTCTTTTCTGGTTTTAATCTTATTTATTTGAAATTATACCATTCTCACGTAGTTCTTCAACTATTGATAAAATTTCATTATCTAATCCAGTGTTTCCAGCATCCCGAGAAGCGATTAAAAGTTTTAATCGATCAATAAGTTCATTAGGGTCATCCCAATAAATATAATCAACATTTTTCTTCCATTTTTTCAATACGGGCAAACCTTTTCCTTTGTATAAGTCAGGTTGATCGTTATCTGCACTCACTGATATTTTATGTAATTTGAACATGGGTTTTACAATATTCAAGTATTTTCGACCTTTACTGCTTCTTATTTGTTTTTGAGGATCATAGTCTCGTCGATGAACATTCGTTTCTAACAACATTAGTTTATAATAATCCAAATCTTCTGAACTTATGACTGTCATATCAGGAACTTTTTTTAATAATAGTTCTTTTAATCCAGGTGTCATTTTGTATTTTCTGCTACCAACTTGTATAGATCCATCAAAAACAGCAACACGTTCTGATCCCATCATGAGTTTACCGCGTTCCATTCGCACTCCGAACGGAATATTATGATTGACTTCTGATGACATAGACCATGAAGATACTTGCTCACTTCGGTCAGCCTTCGATGATTCAAGATCAGAATCTATAGTTTTAAAAGATTCATCGTTTTCAGTCTCTTCATTTTCTGAACTTTCGTTGCTTGAGTTTTTCATATCGATTGATTGATTTAATTCCCTGAATCCCGCACTTGATACTCTCTTTTTTAACGTTTTATCAGCATTCAAAGGACTTGATGTTTCAAATTGATTTTTGATGTTATCATAAACATTTTTTTCAGATTTTTCAGCAATTTCTTTGAGAGGTTTTGTAATTGGTTTAAGGACAGATTCAAGAATAAAATTGTTTTGGTTCTCAATATCACGCATCTTCCGTACTTTTTTTTTAACTGCTTCAGCAGCATTCACAATTTGTTCTTTCAATTTTTTTTCCATATTATAATTATTAAAATAAGATGATGTATGTGTATTCAAAGGATGTTACTCGAATAATAGTTACCAATATTTGCTCTTATATTTATACCTCAAACTCACTTAAAAATAAAGTCGAATTATGTTGTCGTAATCTTTTCTACAAACCGGACATTTTTTATTACTGGAAAGTGCACACTTTGCACATGCAATGGTGTGACCACATGGAATAAAACAGGAGTTCACTGCATTTTCATAACATATCTTGCACCATAAATGTGTTTCAGTTGAAGATAGTTGGAGTGTTGAGTCGACAGGTGATGGTTCCTTTTCTTTGCTTTTAAAATCGGATTCACAAATATTGCATTCGGATGACCAATTTTGAACTTTTTGGACGAATTCTTCACCTTTCATTATCAAAACATATGGACAAGATTTGCAATAACGTGCATGAATAATCCACGGCTGGTTTTTAGGTGTCCAGTCCTTAAACTTTCCATCACAATAAAAACATATCACTTTGTCGCTCTTTCCCGTATAAAAAAATCCTGCTTCAGCCATATCTTCTGGTTGTTGGGTTAATCCCATGGGCCAAGACTTGAAGCTTTCCAAACGTCTGCTTTCGATAGAATAATAGTGATGCTCAGGGTGTATCATTTTAAATGACTAACACAACCGATTCGCTTTACAATTCAACAAGATATGTGTCCGAGATAACATTTTAACGTAGATAAGTGTATAGTTTAGACATTAAACAAAATATAATTATCAAAATTTTTGCGATAGCAACCTTTATTTTTCTCACAGTCTTTATTAATAACTAAATAACTGTATGGCTCTTCCCAAACATTCGCACACATATTTCTAAATTCTTGCCACGACATGTCTGTATTGACGTGTTCATCGTAAACATGTTTCATATTGATTTCATCTTGTTTGAAAAGTACAATCAAATTCGCGTTATCTCTTATAAGTTGCTTAGGTATTTTACTATAAGTTTGATTTAAATAAAAACAATCAATTAATTTATGTCGTCCCATAGCAAAATAGTCTCGAATATTGTTTTGATCGTCACACGCAACGTCATCAAATATTATAACAGAATTTTTTTTTGCTGCATGTGGAGCAATAACGTCTTCGTTTTCACGATACTTTGAAAACGATACCGATGGAACTAATTTTAAAATTTCTTCCAGATATAGGTATTTTGGTTGATATAAGGTTTTTGAGTACACATAGACGTTTTGGAATTGTAAGCCGTTTTCGTGCACTAATAAACCCATCATTAAATTTGTTTTACCACAATTTGATGGTCCGCATATTATACAGCGTATTGTATTTGGTAATAGTTTACTATGACGGAAACTTTGCTTCTTAGATTCAAAACCAATATTTTCCAGATTTAGTGAAATCGGTTGTTTGACGAACTTCATTGTGTGAGTGCTTTAAACAAATAATACCCATGTTATCATTCATCCCGTTTTATACACAGGATGTTATAGCGGTGATCGATTCAACGATCATAATATGATGCCGTTTGTTTCATCTGAATCAGAAGCAAATGCTTTGTGCATTGGGGCTTCTGCGTCATGTATCACTTGACGCAGAATCCCCAATCTTACCCTACTACTTACAAACTTTACCACCCTATTTAAACCCCTCAGAGGTTAAAATTTCCAAATTTTAATAGCCTATGTCCTATTCTAGGTCCTAAACTATCTACGTACCTAAATTCCATCTAAACCACTTAAGAAGTTACGGAGATTACCTAACAAACATTCACGCAGACTTTCCCATTTATTATAATAGTAAGTTTATTATATGTATATTTTTGTTTAGTATTATATTGGTGTCATTCTCATTTGGGCAACTTGTGTTTATGTTTACATTTTGGGATAATTGATTGTGTTCGGGCAGTCGCCGCGCGGGCGGGAGCGAGCGCGCGTGCGCGGCGCGGCGGCGGGCGGGAGCGAGCGCGCGTGCGCGGCGCGGCGGCGGCAGTGAGCGAGGCTCGCGCGGGCTCGGCCACACGTCGCCGCCGCCGCCGCGGCCGCCTCTCGCTTGAGAACGTGTGAGTCTCTCTACTCTACCTACGACCGCGTCGCCGTTGCTCGTTTACTCGACCTGACCTTCTTAGTGACAATTAATATTTTAGGAAAATTAATTGTTCCTAGTTATTTGTTCACAGATCATATAGAAACTACTGCGCCTTTCCAACTGTTTCTACTTAGGTTGGAATTATACACGTAGAAATACTATCAGTAGTTTTCATATTTGGGTAATTTTCACGAAATACCGAAATTCGGCTATCTTAAAATTCCAAAAAAAAAAATGTGTTTATTTGATATTTTTATTATGTGAATTTGATAGTACTAATGTTACTAGAATTTAATTAAGTAGTGGTCCCAAAAATTATCACGTTTTATGAAAGTTATGAGTAACATTAAAAAAAATCAAAGTGAGGGAATGACAATCAGGGTGAGGGAATGATTTATTATAGACAAGTCATGAAGCTTTTTAAATAAAATTAGTTTTCTTTCAAAGAAATCTTTTTATTATGTAAATGAAATTTTGTTTTTAAACAATAAGTTCGATCAATGAATAATTCCAGCAAATCTAAAAAATATTGCAGCACTTTGGCATAACTTTCATTTAAACTTATTTTTATTTATTATGGCACTTAATTAAGGCACTTAATAAAATAACAACCACAAAAAAAATGTTGCTAACTTAAGTATTCATCTAACAGCATTTTTATCAACAGAAAAACTTCTTTTTTTAAACTGTAGTCTCACAGATAAAATAAATGTTTAGTATAAAAACCAAAAAAAGAAAATCTATAACTTGACTGGCTTTCTTCCAAACAAAAAATACTTCTTATTTAGTAGATACTTTTTTTTAAGAGTGAAACTACCTCATTAATGAATTCAGGTAATTAATTCTTTCTTTTTGGCGAAGGTGGTATTTCAAGTGTTACAGGATCAGCTTTCATTTTCTCCCTTCGGTCATATTATTGCTTTTTTAGTTTAGCTTCTTCTTTGCTTATCTTATTTTTTTCTTGACACTATTTAACCTAAAACAATATCGCAGCTAATCAATTCAAAAGTTAATAAAAGCAAACAATAAAAAAGCTAGTTAGCCTACCCAAAAATTATTCACTCACCATCAATTTTTAAGGAATGATGGTGAGGAAATGACGAAATAAAGAATAACCGTAAAGGGCTCGTGATATAGCCTTAGGCCGGCTCCATACGTTGGTCCCAGCGCTCGTACCAACATTGGACTGCACATTCGGTGAGGCATACACACGTTGGCTAATAAACTAGTTGTGTCCCGTCAGGGCCAATGTGAAGATGTCCGATACAGAAATCGAAACTGCTCTGAGCGCTTTTATAGTACTGAGTGCACATTTATATTTGTTACTGAGAAAAAATAAAAAGCCACGTCAAAGAAGATGGTGGATGACGACACATCATAAAACACGGAATCAGTGAGTACCTAATGATCTACTTTTACACTCCATTTTAAATATTCTAATCTAGCAAAGCGCCAACGTGTGGACAGATCGCGAGCGTTGGCGCAGATTCCTTTGATAAAACCGACACGAGCCGGCCAACTACCAATGCTCGCCCCAACGTTGGGACCAATGCCATTTTCTAGATCCACACGTTGGACGAGTAGCGTAGGGGCCAATATTGGGGCCAACGTGTGGAGCCGGTGTTAGTTTTAAACCAATTTTTCTGCTGAAAGAAATTACTCCTAAAAGCCATCTTATTCATGCAAATTATAATTAGTTGAAGTACTTACCTTTTGTTTTTTTAGAATGTGAGGAAATGACGATCAAAAATTTATTTCAAGCAAAAAATGCAAAAAAGAATTTTCACCGCAAACCCGAACACCACCACAGAAAATTCGTCATTTTGATAAATTGGCATTAGTGCCAACTTTCAAAAACTAATGATAGCGTTCGTATTTTATTTAAAATGCCTTCATAATTCCACCGTCAGTAATAGTGTGAGGGAATGATTTATTTTTGAGGGACACATAAAAAATATTTTTTTTAACGCGTTTTTTACTTTATAATGCTAATTTCAGTTTTTCCCATAAATTTATAATATTTTTTAAACAATCTAACCAACTTGAATATGATTCGAATGATTTTTGTGCTTTTTTGGTAAATGAAAGTAAATAAAATTGGTACTTGGGACACAGTGAGGGAATGACATTAGGCACATTTATGGTTATGTATTTCTATTTATTTATTTAAACGGCTCTAAAATTGTATGTGAAACTTAAAGGTATAGATATGTAGATTGTATAGAAATATTAGTAACATCCATTTCTTTGTTGGATTTTTATATAAACTCCAAGGACAAGAATTTCGGAATTTCGTGAGAATTACCCATTTATGTATACTTACTTACCTACTAGATGTTCTTTGGTATTTCCTTATCTTAGTTCGAAACTCGAAAGTGTTATAATTCCTATGATAGGTACGGATCTTTGCATTGGGTACGGACTCTTGGACATAAAGCAATACCCAACTACCCACAGATTAAATTCAAAGTTAGGATCAGGTAAGTAGGAGCAATACAATACAATACAAAATTCTTTATTGCACACCAGAAACATTTAACACAGGGCAGGAAAAAAACAAACAATAGGTCAGGGTAAAAAAAAATAAGAGTCACATTGATATTTGTTCACTTCAAGCTTTTTTGAAGTTACCTAGTTGTACTAACAACTAGGTAGATACCTACTAACTTCAAATGAAGGGACCCTCTTACATCGTGCGAGCGTGACAAAGCCAATCTAATGCGAATATATGTTATTTAAAAACATTTAGTATGAATAAAAAACATAAATATATAAGTGGACAAAGTCAATATAACATCAACTTTGCTTCTTTCTTAAAGTTATACAAAGAGAGAAAAAACAATTCCAAATTATGAAAATAGTTCACAGTGCAATCTACTTACTTTACGAATAAAATAATTCCTTGCATCGTGGACATATTGTATCCTCTTATGATTTTGAACAACACCAGCCTAACACTTATGAGGTCCATGGTTTTATTTTTTGTTGAAGATAACAAGCTGAACATAGAATCTTTGCTAATGAGGTATGACGTGTATTCAGTTGATTTCTTATTCGCTAGATTCGGCTATGAACAGCTTCGTCGAACATGTTCGTCGGATGAGTCGGTGGAGCGAACGCAGAGTGAGGGTCGGAGCCAGCGAACGGTGCCCTCTCGGTCCGGCGGAGCGAGCGGCCTCAGATCCGGGGCAGGGGAGCGTGCGGCGCGGCCGAGCGTGAGGGCGGCCGGGCTCCCATGCGCGCCGCGCTCGCGCTCGCGCTCGCCGCCGCCGCGCTGTGCGGCGCCGCGCCCCCGCCGCTGCTCGTGCTGCGCTCCGCGTGCCGCGCGCCCCGCGCCGCCTTCGAGCGCCTGGCGGCCGGCGACCCGCGCGTGCTCTCCTACGCAGGTGCGCGCTGACTCCGTGCGACGCGACGGCACGCTCCCGCCCGAGTGACGTCACCCCTGTTGCAGACACGTGCGGCGCGGAGTGGAGCGCGCGCGTGGCCCGCGCCGGCCTGCGTGCGCTGGTGGAGGGACGCGCCGTCGGAGTCGCAGGCTGGCCCGGCGCCGGCGCGTGCGCGGCGCTGCGGGCGGCGGGGCGCGCGCTCGGCGCCGCGGAGCCCGCCGTCTGCGGGCGCGGGGCCGCGCTGGGCGCCGCCGCGGCCCGGCTGGCGGGCCCGCGCGCGGCCCTCGCGCCCGCGCCGCCGGCCTCCGAGTGCGCGGCGGCGCTGAGGGACGTGAGGCGCGCGCGTCCGCCGGACTGGCCGCAGGAGATGTCCTCTCCTAGCTCGGACGCAGGTGAGCGACGATGTCTATTTGAGTAGTCCGCTATTCATCTTAGTGACTGCGTGGTATGGTAACGTTTTCAGTACTAGTTGTCTGCCTATCTCGCGAGCGCGGTGTCGACCGAGAGACGCTGCGGACGGTGGGCGAGGAGGCGCGCGTTCTGATGTTGCACGCGGACGAGTCGGTGGGGGGCCCGGGCGCGGCGGGCGGCGCGCTGGCGCGGGCGGGGGCGGGGCGGGGGCGCGGCCCGCTGCTGGTGCTGGCGGCCGAGGAGCTGGACGCGGAGGAGCCCTCGCCCGAGCGCGCGCGGGAGGACGCCCTCGCGGCGCTGGAGGCGGGCGGCGCCGCGCCGCAGCCGCTGCACCTGTACGAGCGCTCCGGCGCGGAGTGGCGCCACGTGCTCCTCTCGGTGTCCCCCTCCTCCGCCTCCGTGAACCTCACGGAGGCGCTGGCCGCGTGGGGCTCCTCGGAGGCGCGTGCGTCGGAGCGCGCGTGGCCGGCGTGGGGCGGCGGCGCGGCGCTGGGCGCGGGCGGGGCCGCGCTGGCGGCGCTGGGCGCGCTGGCGTGGCGGCGGCGCGGGGCTCGCGGCGGGGTGCGCCGCGCGGTGCTCCTGTCCGCCGGCGACCTGTCGCTGCCGGCGGACGAGCGGCGCGTGGGCGAGGGCATGGAGACCGTGCTATCGTGCTGGCTGCGGCGCCTGCACGAGTTCGGGGGCCCGGAGCCGGAGCCCCCGCCGCCCGCCCCCCCGCCGACCGCCCCCGCGCCGCGCCCCTCCTCGCTGCCTTCCTCCACGTGCAGCGTCAACCGCATCGCGCCCCTCGACCGACGCGCCCGATACAAGGTTGCTCACTCGAAAGGGTATTTGTGTTTGGGTGTTGTGTTGTAGATGTCGATAGTTGTTCCCCAAAGTGCCTTTTTGAAACGGTACTTCCTATTTTTTTTTATCTAAGCAGTGTATTGGTAAAGTATATACCGTCGCTGTTCTTGGAAAACTAAATAACTAACAAAACCAAAATCGCGAGAAAAACGCTAAGATACTTGTGCTTTAGAGTAAAGATTCCTTACAAATCATTTACCTATGATGAACTTTGTAAGAGGTTCCATTTCTTGCCACTTAAAAATAGACGGGACATAGCTGATTATATTTACATTCTTAAGATTATCAACAACGATGTGGACTGTCCTGAACTTCGTGGCAAATTAGACTTCAATGTACCGCGTAAGCAGCTTAGACACAATCCCCTACTCCATGTCCAACATGTTGGAACTAATTATAGACAAAACTCATTTATAGTGCGAGCAAGTAGAACTGTCAATGATTTCAGCAGGATGTTGGACATTGACCCTTTCAATACCAGCATTCACAAGGCAAGGCGTTGCATGACTCGACTTGTTTTGCACATGATTAGTTTTACTTTTACTTACTACTTACAGTTTTTTTTTTTAAGTTTAATTTTATTAAGTACGCAATTGTCGGGGAAAAAAAAAACAAAGTTGTGTTCACACTTATCTAGTATCATATGATTTTATTAGTGAATGCCTATTATTAGCTTTCTGTATCTATTTTAAATTCTATTGTAATTAGTTAAGCTGATGACAATCCGAATTAAATAAATAAATAACGCTTTTGAAGGATTAGCCGCTAGCTAATCCTGGGATGTTGATGTAAAAGTCGAGTTTGTCGGTAAAAGCTATATTCAACTTATATACGTAAAACTACGACTAATGATGCTGATGATAGTGAGTGCGGTTGGTATCGCTGCTAGTGATGCACTGTCTGCCGACTGACCTAGTGACCGCTCGTTACCTCCGCGGTCACGTATGTACTAATTACCTAGTTAATCTGACCTGCTGAGGCAGCTACCTAGTGTAGGAAGCTAGGTGATCGATGTGTATCGAACATACTCCCGAGGGCGAGGTCCGAGATGAGGATGAGATGAGGCGCTACAATTAGGGGTTAGTAATACATCGGTGATCAATATTGTCTTAAGCTAAATGAATGTTAGGACAATTTCTGACGATGATTACTAAACTATGTTTTCCCTATTGTATAATTAAAACTGATAGTCTGGATTGCTGCTTGCTGCTGGTTGTATGTATTGTGTCTCTATGACGTAAACTGGACCACCGCACGGTCCCACTGCTTCCGTGCCCTAGCGCGGGCCGCCTACGCGCACTAACTGTTCTGCTGGAGGATGGCTCCCTCGGCGGGAGAGGCGCGGGGGTCGCGCGGCGCTGGCTCCGCAGCGAGCGCGGAAGATGCGCGGACGGCTCGTCGGCTTCTCCTCCACAGGAACACTAGAAACACTGCGAAGACGCCTGCTGCTGTGCTATATTGTGTGCTGGTGGCGGAATCGAAGGTTGTGAGTGTCACCTCCTGCTGCGTTGCTTCTTTCATCGCTCTGATTTGCTCCCCAAGTTGCTGTAGGTTGGTCCAATCAAGACCGTAAGCTTCAGTTGTCGCGATGAACGGTAAGGTGACATTAAAGGTGCTGTATTGGAGCTATATTTATAAGTACCTAATGAATCCGATTTGAGTTGGAGCGTACTTACTTTGTTATTGATACGAATAGAGAATTACATTACGACCTTGAGCTGTGCTTAGTTTTCACAAGTGACTGAGCTCGGCTTTGCTGATTCGACGGACTCTGCTTCTACCACAGATGTTCGGGTCTTCCAAAGCTAAAGCTAGTGCTTCTGTTGCTGTTTGTGAGTTGTCTGCAAAGCTTTAGTCAAGTTCTCCAAACATCGTGTAGAGCCCAATGATTTGAGTCGCGTCGGGTTTTCGACCGCTCGCTAAAATGCTGATTGAGCGACAGCTGATTGTATACATACTGTAATCATGTTTCACTTGTAATAGAATCATGTTACAATGGCCTTGACCTAATCACATGTTTACTCTAGGTACATGGTATAACGACATATTGCTACTAAATTCTGCGCTACTGGACAAAATGATACTCATATAAAGAATCCATGCTAATGCTAAGTTAATGTGCTGCTTATTTCCTAGATACTTGCTAAGTGTGCTTTATATTCCTAAATAATATCCGTTTTCGCGTTAGATTTCCTTTTTGCTTTCGGTAAAATATAAAGATTCAAATGTTTTATTTTGCTACGTGATTTGACCTTGCTGCTAAGTAGGTACAATATGACATTATTAAATTCATTGCGCTGTAAATATTTAACGATATTATTTGCTGACCTAAGCTCGTGTAATGTGAGATACACTGGCTGCCTTTGTTTACTAACAATAAAGGTCAACACCCGTTGTATCCACCCTACTACACGAGCTACTATAGTAAACGAGCTGTGACGATTTAATAAATCTTTGATTATGATGCTGCTGTTATCGGAGATGTTACTAGCTACGTTTACGTGCTCCCTGACTTCTTCGTTGCTAAGCTTCATGAGTTGCTGCTTTGTCATGAAGTTAGTCAATGTTAAGGAGGTAGGGTCTTGCCACCGCAACCGACGCTCTGTCAGCTGTGATGACGTCGGACCTCTGCTCGCTACGCTGTCAGCTGGATTATCATTGCTGTTGAGATTATGCCAACATGCAATTTTCCTCACCCGGTTTTCTGTTAACGGCTTACAGTGCTCCGGAGAACTTTGAATCCAGCTGAACGTTTTAGTTGATGCGTCACAGAACCTGTATCGTTCGATGACGTCACCTTTTGGCTGTTCTAGACCCTGCTGTACGTTCGGACCTTGGCTATACTTAAGGTCGTTGAGGCTTGAAGAAGTTTGAGGTTGAGGCGAGACACCTGCTACCTCCGCATTCTGATTGCCGCTACTTGAAGTCGCTAACTTCAATTGATAAGGCTGCTGATGATCGCATTTAATTTGTATATTTTGCTTAGCTAAGGATTCTTCCTTAACTAACCTATGCTCTAAAGGACTAAATTCTTTGCTTATTACTACTATAGAAGGTACCAGTTCGTTCTTGAATACCGGTACCTGCGAGCCCTGGTCGATCGGTGCTCGCATCACCTGTTGGCTGCTATCTACTGCGGTAACTTTAACCAAAGCAGTCTCTAACAAATTCTCTGAAGGCTCATCTCGCTGAGATGTAGTAACATTTCTGTTACTATGCTGCTCTTCCTGTTCTGAATGTTCTAAATCTAAATAATTTGCTGATTGAGATTCATTTACATAATAATCGTGTAATTTTTGTTCGTTATCTAATTCGGAAAATTTCCTGCAATCAGTTGATATGTGACCTGAATAATCGTATCGAGAACAATTAACTGCTGACGATGAGACATGCATTGATTTCGCAGTTACGTGATTTTTACTGCTTTGACCTTCAATGTAATAAGGTTGATTTGTACGTTTTGAATGATCTTTGTGGACAGCTTCATTGAAGGGATCCTTGTGCGATACCCACTGCTTAGATTCGCCTGAGAAAGCGGGGCTTTCCATCTGAGGTGTGGTTCTATCGTGATACGACTCTGACCACATCCTCGAGCTTTGTAAAGTTTTTCTCAGGCGGTCGTAGATAAGCTCGTGCTTGTCGTAGTTGTTCTCGTACGTTTCGTCCTCGAACAACTCCAACATGATCTCCCAATGATAGTTGTCCACCACCGTCCAGCGAGTTTGTAAGTCTCGCAGGGCGTTATCGTACTCCCAGTATTCTCGGTAGGACTCTATCTCTATCTCTATGCCTTCTACAGTTCGCATAAAAGCTTTGAAATGAACGAACTGCCTGCGAAGCATGAGATCTATCTTGCTGCGGTTACCTATCTCCGCGTCTCGCAGAACGCGAGAGCTAGGCGGTGCTGGCGCCGGGGTCCGCGGCTGATATCTGCCGCTATATGGACCTTCCGGCTGGCTTTCTCCGGGCTCAGAGATACCTAATTGCTGCTCTAGGTCTATGCAATACCTATCGATCTTCGTTTTTGCTGCTAGGTACGACTTGTAAGTATCCTTAAACTCAATTTCGGACCAATTACAATACTTATGACTATGTTTTTCGTAGTTGAATTTATACTCTCTCCAATACGATTCTAGGGCATCTATTTGCCGTTTACCGTATTCGATCGTCTTACAGTCGTCACCATCCTTATTGAAATTAAAGAGGACCTTCAAAATCTTCTGCTCTAATTCAAATTGCCTTTTGTAATGAGCCTCCATATCGTCGGTGAACTTTGAATTAGTAAAAAGGAACGCTCTTACTTGAAAGCCGCGTGTCCTACGGCTGCTTCTATTGCTGGACTACCAATCGCAGTGCTGGCTGAAGAAGCTGCTGTGGCTGCGACTGCTCGATGCTGCTGGTTCGTCGCGGGGACGGCTCACTCCTTTGACTGCTGCTGCTGGTTCATCGCGGGGGCGGCTCGTTCCTCGCTGCTGCTGGGGCGCGAGCTGTATGCTCACTGCTGCTGGGGCGCGAGCGGTATGCTCACTGCTGCTGGGGCGCGAGCGGTATGCTCACTGCTGCTGGGGCGCGAGCGGTATGCTCACTGCTGCTGGGGCGCGAGCGGTATGCTCACTGCTGCTGGGGCGCGAGCGGTATGCTCACTGCTGCTGGGGCGCGAGCGGTATGCTCACTGCTGCTGGGGCGCGAGCGGTATGCTCACTGCTGCTGGGGCGCGAGCGGTATGCTCACTGCTGCTGGGGCGCGAGCGGTATGCTCACTGCTGCTGGGGCGCGAGCGGTATGCTCACTGCTGCGTCAGGTGCGGATGCTAGCTCTCGTAAGCTCGCTGATAAAGCTTAGATCGCTGAACTCCACGGGTTGCTGGTGCGTCCGAAGCTCACAGTACGACTCTTCACGATCGCGCTATGAGTTCTCGAACGGTATCTCGAAGAACCATGAAGATTTTTTCCTGGCTCGGAGACACCTTTTTGCTCGAAGGACCATGAAGGATTTACTTCTGGACTCGGAGACACGTTTTTGCTCGAAGAAAAAGAAAGAAAGAAAGAAAGAAAACATTTATTTCGACACATACATAAATAAATTACAAAAACTAACAGTGAACATGGAGGTCTATATAATCACAGTAACATAAATGAATGCGCGTCAAATCGAGTTTCGCCTCTATGACTCTGTGCCGAAATAGGTGTTGGCTCAGCATGTGCTGAACGAGGGCCGCTCAGCGCTGTTTTTCAGCCAAAAACCTTTACTGTTGGCGTTACGGACGCAAAGTCGATGACAAAACTTTTTTTTTTTATAACATGTCTTATTATTATAAGGACCATGAAGGATTAACCGCTAGCTAATCCTGGGATGTTGATGTAAAAGTCGAGTTTGTCGGTAAAAGCTATATTCAACTTATATACGTAAAACTACGACTAATGATGCTGATGATAGTGAGTGCGGTTGGTATCGCTGCTAGTGATGCACTGTCTGCCGACTGACCTAGTGACCGCTCGTTACCTCCGCGGTCACGTATGTACTAATTACCTAGTTAATCTGACCTGCTGAGGCAGCTACCTAGTGTAGGAAGCTAGGTGATCGATGTGTATCGAACAGCTTTGTTATTGCATATTGCTCGGGTACTGCATTCGCACAGTAAATATTAGTGTACCGGATAACCACTTGAGTGCTTTCCTGACAAAATCACTTTGATGCTCGGTGATCCGGTTTTATGGAGCTGATCATGAAAATGATCCGGTTTTCCCTCTAACTCCGAGATATATGTATATGGAGGAGAGCGGTCGGTGTAGAGTCAGGTTCGTGTGTGCGCGGCTATCGCGGGAGTAGAGCGGTCGGTGTAGAGTCAGGTTCGTGTGTGCGCGGCTATCGCGGGAGTAGAGCGGTGCGTGGCGTGTTGCAGGGGGAGCCGGTGCTGGTGCGCTACGTGCGCGCGCCGGGCGGCGCGGAGCTGCGGCGCGGCGCGGTGCACGTGCTGCGGGACATGCAGGGCCTGCGCCACGAGAACCTGAACCCGTTCATAGGTGAGGTGGGGTCGGGGGCGCGGGGGAGCGCGGGGACAGGCGGGCGCTGACGGGCTCTCTGTGCGCAGGGTGGGCCGGGCACTGCGGCGCGCTGGTGTGGGCGCCGTGCGGGCGCGGCTCGCTGGAGGAGGTGCTGCGGCGGGACGACATCGCGCTGGACTGGACCTTCCGGCTGTCGCTGCTGACGGACCTGGTGAAGGGCATGCGCTACCTGCACGCGTCGCCGCTGCGCCTGCACGGGCGGCTCTCGTCGCGCGCCTGCCTCGTGGACTCGCGCTGGGTGCTGCGCGTCTCGGACTACGGGCTGCCGACGCTGAGCCGCGCGCAGGCCGCGCTGCAGCCCGCGCCGCCGCCGGCCCGGGGTCCGCACGCTCGCTCCTAGCTCCGCACCGCACCGCATGCTCGCCTCGCACTCGCACCCGCGCCCGCTCCCGCTCACCTCTCCCTCTCGCTGCTTGCAGAGCTGCTGTGGACGGCGCCGGAGCTGCTGCGCGAGGAGACGGCGCGCGCGCGCGGCTCGCAGCCGGGCGACGTGTTCTCGTTCGCGATCGTGATGCAGGAGGTCATCGTGCGCGGCGAGCCCTACTGCATGCTGCCCCTGACGCCGGAGGGTGAGGGCCGGGTGTGAGGCGGGGCGGGGCGGGGCGGGGCGGACCCTCTCTGACCGCGTGCGCCGTTGCGTTGCAGAGCTGGTGGAGAAGCTGCGCCGGCCGCCGCCGCTGATCCGGCCCTCGGTGTCGATGGGCGCGGCGCCCCCCGAGGCGGTCGGCGTGATGCGCCAGTGCTGGAGCGAGGCGCCCGACCTGCGCCCCGACTTCCCGCGCCTCTACGACACCTTCCGACGCCTGCACCGCGGACGGTCACTATTTTATTATAATTAAGTTATTACACTAAATATAAATGCGAAGAAAGATTTTTTCACCTCCGTTACAAGTACTGAACGTGATGACTGAACTGAACGGAACGGTCTGGAGTTAAATAGATGTAAGTAGGTACTCACTTAATTTAGCTAGCTGGTAGCGGCAGCTTCGAGTCTTGAGAGCCACGTCCCGTGACTCGATGTGAGTCGTACCAGAACGAGTTCTCTTGGAGCGCGGTGCGGCCTTACGTCTCCATCCGTTGCAGGAAAGTGAACATAGTGGACTCCATGTTCGAGATGCTCGAGAAGTACAGCGACAACCTGGAGGAGCTGATCCGCGAGCGCACCGAGCAGCTCGACATGGAGAAGAGGAAGACGGAGCAGCTGCTCAACAGGATGCTGCCGCGGTGAGTGTCGCTGCGGTGCGGGTGCGGGTGCGGGTGCGGGTGCGGGCGCGCGCTGACGTGCGGCGTGCGGTCGGCAGGTCCGTGGCGGAGCGCCTGCTGCTGGGCGGGCGCGTGGAGCCCGAGGAGTTCGAGTGCGTGTCCATCTACTTCAGCGACATCGTGGGGTTCACGGCGCTGGCGGCGCGCTCCTCGCCCGTGCAGGTGGTGGACCTGCTCAACGACCTGTACAGCGCCTTCGACGCGGCCATCGAGCGCTACCGCGTCTACAAGGTGGAGACCATCGGCGACGCCTACATGGTGGTGGGCGGGCTGCCGACGCGCGCGGCCGACCACGCCGAGCAGGTGGCCACCATGGCGCTCCACCTGCTCCACCTGGCGGGCCGCTTCCGCGTGCGCCACCTGCCCGACACGCGCCTGCGCCTGCGCGTCGGCCTGCACTCGGGGCCCGTCTGCGCCGCCGTCGTGGGCCTCACCATGCCGCGCTACTGCCTCTTCGGGGACACCGTCAACACGGCCAGCCGCATGGAGTCCACCGGTGAGCCCCGCGCTCTCTCCCGCCCGCGCTCGCCTCTCCTCGCGCACCACCCACGCCCGCTCTCCTCCGCAGGTGCGACGTGGCGCGTGCAGGTGTCGGCCGCGACGGCGGCGCGCCTCGCGGCGGCGGGCGGCTACCGGCTGCGCTCTCGCGGGACGGTGCAGATCAAGGGCAAGGGCGCGATGCACACCTACTGGCTTCTCGGCAAGGACGGCTTCGACAAGCCGTTGCCGACGCCGCCGCCGCTCGAGTGAGTGTCGCGTCGCGTCGAGCGCTCGCCTCGCATCGTGCCACTCACGTGAGCCGTCGTCGCAGGTCCGAGGAGGTGCTGCTGGAGGCGGAGGGCTCGGGCGCGGCCCCGCCGGCGCGGCGCTCCGGGGCCGTGTCGGCGGACAGCAGCCCGGGCCGCTACCGCTGGCTGGCGGGCGGCGCGGGCGCGGGCGCGCTGCGGCGCCAGTGGTCGCTGGAGCGCGGCGACACGCTGGCCGAGGCGGCGGCGCGCCCTCCTCCGGACCCGCGCCCGCTGCAGGCGCACCCCCTCCCCGTCCCGCCTCGTGCCCCGCCCCCCGCTCGCTATAGAACGAGAGACGACGCGCGCCCGCCGTAGTTGCTGACGAACGATCTATTTCGACAATAATACATTTCGTACGAAGTAATCTGAATTTGTCCGGTGATTCGACTCTATACAATGTGTTTCATCTTTTTAAATGATAATATTTACTGTGATGATGATTTAAAACCTAATTTTAGTATGTCAATATCTGTGAATTGTTGTAAATTGAATTTTAAATTAGTTATAAGATTAACTACATATTATAAAAAATAAAGAAAGTAATTAATTTATTTCGTTTTTTTTTTAAGAAGAGGGAAAAGGCCAGGTAAATAAATTCAAATACTGCATGTATTTTAATTTATTTACCTAGCCTTTTCCCTCTTAAACAATATAGAACTTTAATCGCTTTAAATGGGATATTATAAACTATAGTGCAGTGCAGTGTATAGAGCCTGATTCATACTAGTTCTCACATTTAAACCTACCTATATTTCCCCGAATATGGGTGTTCAGGATTAAGATGCAGGGTTTCTTTTTATTTCTTTATTAATTTCTCGAGGCCTTATTACTAGACGCTGCCCCCTGATCGGTGATAGGTTAGGTTAGGTTAGGTTAGGTTAGGTTAGGTTAGGTTAGGTTAGGTTAGGTTAGGTTAGGTTAGGTTGAGTGCTATGCGACCACTTACAAGTGGCGTGTGGCACTCCGCGTCCGAGGCGAATGGCCTCCTGCGCCGGGTGTGGTGCCCGCTTGGAAGCTCCGCATTCGACAGGTCCTGAGAGAAAAATGGGAGGAGCGGCTGGCTAACCCTCAAGCCGGCCGCTGGACTGTTGAGGCTGTCCGGCCGGTATTCGAGAACTGGCTGGACAGGGCACACGGGTCGCTTTCCTTCCGACTGGTGCAGGTGCTGACCGGGCATGGCTGCTTCGGGAAGTACCTGTGTCGTATAGCCGGAAGGGAACCGACGACCGAGTGCCACCATTGTGGCTGTGACGAGGATACTGCTCGTCATACGCTCGAGGTGTGCCCAGCCTGGACTGATGAGCGCTGCGCCCTCGTCGCAGTCGTGGGGAGTGACCTGTCGCTTGCAGCATTGATCAAATCAATGCTGGAAAGCGAGAGGGCGTGGGAGGAGGTTATGTCCTTCTGCGATATTGTTTTGTCGCGGAAGGAGTCTGCGGAGCGTGAGAGAGAGATTCTCTCAACTCTCCCGACCCGCAGACGGAGAGTTGGGCGTAGGAGACGGCACTTCAATGCCCATCTCCAACCCCCATAACAGGAGCGTTGGCAATTGAGTCGGGGGACTCAGTTGCCGACAACATAATGCCCCGGGGTGGCGCGCGCGTGTGTTCTCGTGCGCCACTGATAGAGTGTGATGCGATACCTCCAGCTCCATCGCACCGAGGAGGGGCCCACATTAAGTTGTGGGCCATCGCCGTTAGGGCTGCGGAAGAGTGCTCGCGCGTTCCCGTGGCCCCGACACAAGGTGTGAGAAGAACACACGTGGTGGTTTTAGTCGGTATAAGGAGTCCGACATAATCTTCGAGTCCCCCCGGGCCCGGAGATATCCATAAAGGATTTCCCCACGTAAAAAAAAAAAAAAAAAAAAAAAAAAAAAAAGGTTGGGTTAGGTTAGGTTAGGTTAGGTTAGGTTAGGTTAGGTTAGGTTAGGTTAGGTTAGGTTAGGTTAGGTTAGGTTTTTTTTTTTTTTTTTTTTTTACGTGTTGCAAACTAGTTGACTCTTCTTTTCATAGGAAAAGAGAGTGCGCTAGTCTGCTGTTAATTTTTAAAACTGTGTGAACCTGTTGCTATTAAATGCAACATCATTATTAACAGTACGAATTATGATACATATATACATACTACATACATTAATACATAGACTTTGAAAAATATCCCTGAAAATATTCCCCCCCCCCCTCCCACCCCTCCCCAATATACACACTCGTGCAGTACAATTTTTTACAATTACATTGATTAAGCATTTCATTACAATTAAGCAAGTATAACCAAACATTCGGTTATTTATAGTTGCTTTTACATTATATAATAGTTATTATATATTACACTTACACTTCTTTTTATAAATATATATTTTAGTATAGGTACTTAACTATGCCTTAACACGTTTAACAATTATCTATTTATTTCTATTTGCTTCTATATTATTATTATTTATTTATTTATTTTTTTGTTTTAATAAATATTTTTTTCCTTTTTTTTTGTTATTAGATATTTTTTTTTTTTTTTTTTTGTTCATTTTATCATTATTATTTTTTATTTTGTTTTACTTATCTTTTCACTTTTTTTTTTTTTTTTTGTTTTTTTTTTTTTTTTTTTTTTTTTTTTCTCATTATTATTTTGTTTATTACACATATATTATATTTTCTTCTATTTTCTATTATACATATATATTTTCTTTCCCAATTATACACATGATTCCTTAAACGTAAATTAACATAAACAATAATTACTAACATAATAATAGCAACGTAGGAATTGCATCTGAAGAGATTATTATTGTTATAATCCTCAGAGCATAATACCTTTATACTAAACTCTAAGTAAGGGATAACTTTACTTATATACATTAGATATATCGATTACATAAAAAGAACATTACATAAAGAGTTTTAAAGACGACAGTTTGGAGATTGTTATTAATTTCTATGGAATAGCATGGGTACATAATTTAATTATTATTACTTATTAATTATTATTATTACAGTCGAGCAATGGCACATTCAATTAATTACCCAGATCTGTAATCAAAGAGTGCCAATAAGCTAGTACACAAAAAAAAAAAAAAAATGCTGTATAAAGCCAATCAGATTTATATAATTACAATTGGCCTTTATCGCAGAAAATAATGGCCAATTCAGACTTAAAACCTTATTTTGATTTTGATTCAATTTAGATACATCTTTATTAACAACGAAAATTACAAGCAAAGGAATAGAAAAATTACAACTAGTATTTACAATTGAAACCATTGAGCTAACTGCAGACGGTTGCAAACAGTCTAAAGGTAGCTCAATTTAATTTAAATTAGAAATTAATTTTAATTTTAATTCAATTTAGATTCTATTTGTTTATTCTTGTCTTATATACATACATCTTAAATTTCATTATTAAAATATTAAGTAAAATTATTATTATTATTAAAATTAACAAATTAAGATCAAAATCAAAATTAAAATCAAAAGGTTAGGTTAGGTTAGGTTAGGTTAGGTTAGGTTAGGTTAGGTTAGGTTAGGTTAGGTTAGGTTCCCCCCCGAAGGGTTCCCGCCTTGCCGTGGCGGGGGGGCTTAGTAATCGCGGCTTCGTCACCCGCGATGAAGCCAAGAGGAACCCATGGGGCCGTGCCAACGCAGGCGGCGAACTGGCCGGCCCCGGGAAGGACCGCTCCGCTGGGTTTTGCCCTCTAAGCCCAGTTGGAGTGGTAGTAGGTTGTGGTGTCGTATGGGAGGTACCACAACTGAGGCGGGCGGCCGTGCTGTATGGGCAGCATGGCTGCTGAGAGGTGGAGGCCGCGGCGGGGGAGGAGTGTCGGTATCGAGGTGCGCCGCTCTCCCTGCCTTCCGCGGCCTTGGCGGGGTCGCCACCGTTTGATGGCGGACGCGGTGGGGTCGCAGAGGAAGAGGAGTGTCGGTATTGAGAGGGCCGCTCTCCCTATCCTCTGCGACCGTGTGGCTGGCGGCGGGGCCACTCGACTGACCAGTCGCAAGGGGACCAAGGGCGTTCGGACACGGGGTCGTCCGGCGCCCTTGTGACGGTAAAGGTCCCCGTGGTTGTCACGGCGCGTCATGTGTTTCTGGCGCGTCGTGAAGGGGGTGTTTACCCCCCAGTGAGGGGCCCGATTATGGGCAGCCGCGGTGGGTTCGTGGAAGAGAGCGAAAGCGTTCCCATGCTCCCACCACAAGCGGCAGAGGCGGAAACACCCTGAGGGTTTTAGTGGGTTGGAGTCCCACATAATCGTACTGTCTCCCCGTGGCAGTGCGATATGCGTGCGCATTTCCCTCAGGCTAATAAAAAAAAAATAAAAAAAAAAAGGTTAGGTTAGGTTAGGTTAGGTTAGGTTAGGTTAGGTTAGGTTAGGTTAGGTTAGGTTAGGTTAGGTTAGGTTAGGTTAGGTTAGGTTAGGTTAGGTTAGGTTAGGTTAACGTGTTACTCTAAGGCGCCTCCCCGAGTCGGAACTAGACCGGTTTTGGAAGAATGGCCCCAAAAGACGACGCACAGGTGGCTCTGAGTCATCTGTGGAGAGCGACGGGCCTGCATTGGAGACACCTGGGTCTCCGATCTTGGATGTCACGAGCCGAAGAACAGAGTTCCTCCGTAACAAGGAAGCGAAGGTTGCGCAGGCTGAGGAGCTGATTGCTGATCAGCTCCAAAAGGCCTGCAGGGAGAGGGCGACCTTGGGGCTTGTGGTTGCGGGTGAGAGCGACGCTCGAACCATCCAAGCCCTTAACGATCGCATCATGGAAGATGTCGCCATTATTGCGAATGTGGCGACCAAGTCTGGGAACCTTAAGGGGACCTTCGTAAAGGCCCTGAAGGAGTCCGCGGCTTCCATTAAGAATGCGGTGGAGGTTCTTCGCAGTCGGTCCTCTACGGAGGAGACCGCGTTGCTGCAGGAGAACAACTCCCGCCTTCAGGCCGAAGTGGCAGAGCTCCGCAAAGAGATGGCGGAGCTCAGAAGGGAGATGGCTGAGCAGACAAGTGGCGGTGGTCCAGTGGGACCTCTGGTTCCCCAGCATCTCGGGCCCATGGAGGTGTCTCCGATCCCTGGAGGAGTCCAAATGGAGGAGCTGACACGTGCCATCATGCTGCAGGTGGGTGGCATGTTGAACGCGCGCCTAGAAGCCTACGAGGAACGGCTTCTCCCGGAGAAGCGTGTCCGCCCACCGCTTGCGGTGGACAAGCGAAGTGGTCCAGCACAGCCCACTGCAGCTCAGCCGCCAAAATCTGGGCCATCTAAAAAGGCTGGTCAACTGCAGATGGCGCCTCGCCCCTTGCCACCGGCTCCCCAAACTATGGATGAGGGTTGGTCGGTGGTTACGAGGCGGGGTGCCAGATCAAAGAAGGCTGCAAAATTCGTGGCCACGGCTTCGGCTGCGGTAAGTAAATCAGCCGCCAAGTCTAAAGCCACCGCTGAGCAGAAGTCAGCTGGCGCCACAAAGGCGAAATTACGTATACCTCGATCCTCAGCTGTGGTGATTACACTACAGCCTGAGGCGGAGGAGAACGGCGTAACATACGCAAAGGTGCTGGCTGAGGCCAGACAAAATATCTGTCTGGCTGACTGCGGCATAGCTGGTCTGCGATGCCGCAAAGGGGTCACAGGTGCCCGCATCCTCGAGGTGCCGGGAGTGACCAGCAGCGAGAAAGCAGACTCCCTGGCCCAAAAGCTAAGGGAGTCCTTGGGAGAAAAGGTGAGGGTGTCCAGGCCTTCTTTGTGCGTAGAATTGCGCATAGTGGGTCTGGATGAGTCTGTCACCACAGAGGAGGTGACCGCTGCGATTGCTAGACATGGAGGCTGTCCCGTGGAGTCTGTCAAGGTCGGGGAGATCAAGATGAACCCACAGGGCAGCGGGGCAGTGTGGGCCAAATGCCCCGTCACTGCGGCTAAAAAGCTACAGGCAGGAGGTCGTCTGCTCGTCGGCTGGGTCTCAGCATCTGTAAAGATGCTTGAACCCAGGCCTATGAGGTGCTACCGATGCCTCGAGCCAGGACACGTGCGGGTGCACTGTACTTCCGAGGTTGACCGCAGCGATGAGTGTTATCGCTGTGGTCAACCTGGGCACAAGGCGAGAGGCTGCGCAGCAATAGCACCGAAGTGTTCTCTCTGCGCAGCCGAAAACAAGCCGTCGGACCATAGGTCAGGGGACAAGAAGTGTTCCCAACCTAGGTCCAAAAGGGGAAAGGGGAAGCCTGGGACAAAACCGGCAGCCAAAAACAGCCCACCACCACAAACGGGGGCTATGGAGACGATGATCGTTAACTAAGTTGTTAATAATGGATCATCGCCTCCTACAGGCGAATATCAATCACTCGGCCAACGCGCAGGATTTACTCCTGCAATCCATGGCTGAGTGGTTGATACACGTGGCGGTGGTCGTCGAGCCATACTTTGTCCCACCTGATAATAATAATTGGGTGGGGGACATTGATGGCTTGGTAACGATAATTTCGTCTGTGGCTGCTGGGACGTTACCCCTAACGGTAGTTGCTAGAGGCAGAGGGTACATTGCAGTGAGGTGGATGGAGATGGTGATCATCGGGGTCTACTTCTCTCCCAACAGAAGTCTTGCTGAGTTCGAAGCGTTCCTGGGCGGGTTAGGGGCCCTCATTGGGCAGACCCTTCCCTGTCCAGTGCTCGTTGCGGGGGACCTTAATGCCAAATCCACAGCTTGGGGTTCTCCCCTAACAGACGCTCGTGGCGAGGCCCTGGAGGACTGGGTGACGATGACCGGCCTCTGTATTCTTAATCAGGGGTCGGTCAATACCTGCGTACGACATAACGGGGGGTCTATTGTGGATGTCACATTTGCATCTCCCACAGTTGCGCGCAGTGTACGGGGATGGCAGGTGCTGGAGAATGTGGAGACGATGTCGGATCACCTTTATGTTCGATTCAATGTCTCCACTTCTCCCGCAGCTTCTACTCCTCATCACTCAAGAAGGCAGAATCTGATGTCACCGAGATGGGCACTAAGGAGCCTGGACATTGAGGCGCTAGTGGAGGCCTCAATAGTCCAGGCCTGGCAGACTCTACCTGAGGGGTCGGTGGTGGTTGAGGAAGAGGCAAATTGGTTTCGGAATGCTATGTCGCAAATTTGCGATGCAAGCATGACCCGGGCAAAACCGCCTCTCCCCCGACGTAGCGTGTACTGGTGGTCACAAGACATTTCTGGCCTCCGCATCAATTGTGTAGCTGCCAGACGCCAGTACACCCGCCACCGACGGCTGCGACGTAGAAACGCTGAGATGGAGGGACAGCTGTACGAGGAGTACAGGGCCTGTGTAAAGGCTTTACAGCTGTCCATCCGTTCTGCCAAAGATAGGGCTCGGGCAGAGCTTCTTGAGGGTCTCAGCAGGGATCCGTGGGGGCGTCCCTATAAGATGGTTCGAGGTAAAATCCGACCATGGGCACCCCCGCTAACAGAGACCCTCGAACCTCAGCTGGTGGAGGCTGTTGTTTCCGCTCTGTTTCCTAACAGGGCCGAATATCAGCCTCCCGAGATGGCAACCGGGGATAGAGCCAGAAGGGAAGATGACGAGGTGCCACCGGTGATGGACGCTGAGATACGTCTGGCCGTCCGTAGGCTCCGAGCCAATAAAGCCCCGGGGCCTGACGGGATACACGGACGGGTCTGGGTCCATGCAATAAAACACCTCGGGGACCGATTCCGACGGCTACTCGACGCCTGTCTGGAGACGAGTCAGTTCCCAACTATTTGGAAGACGGGCAGGCTTGTCCTGCTCAAGAAGGACGGGCGCCCCGTAGACTCTCCGTCTGCGTACAGGCCCCTGGTCATGCTGGATGAAGCTGACAAGTTGTTCGAAAGAGTAATAGCTTCTCGGCTCATTCAGCATCTCCGGAGGGAAGGACCGGATCTATCCGACCACCAATTCGGGTTTCGGGCGGGCAGATCGACGATTGACGCTATAAGTCTCGTCAGGGCTCGCTCGGAGGAGGCGGTGGCCAGCGGTGGCGTGTTGTTGGCGGTGTCGCTCGATATCGCCAACGCGTTCAACTCGCTACCCTGGGCTTGCGTAAGGGAGGCACTGAAGTACCATGAAGTGCCTCCGTATCTTGGTCGGATAGTCGCATCGTACGTCTCCGACCGGTTTGTGTCTTATCCCGGCCGGGGTGGTGCGATGCAGAGGAGAGCAATGTCGTGTGGCGTTCCACAGGGCTCGGTCCTTGGACCGCTCCTGTGGAACATCGGATACGACTGGGTCCTCCGACAGTCTCTCAGTCCGGGCGCCGGCGTCATCTGCTATGCGGATGATACGCTCGTCACTGCCCGGGGAGCGACATTCGAAGAGGCTGTACGTCTTGCTACAGTGTCGGTAGCGCTCGTCGTTGGAAGGATAGAGCGATTGGGACTCCGGGTGGCGCTCAACAAGACGGAGGCTGTATGTTTTCATGGCCACCGACGGGCGCCTCCAAGGGGTTCAACTATCTCTATTGGAGAAGTAAGCATCGAGGTTGATTCCAAGATGAAATATCTTGGGCTCATCCTCGATAGCCGATGGAGCTTTCGCGAGCACTTTACTCGCATTGTCCCTCGTTTGATGGGCGCCGCGAGTGCACTCAAGCGCCTGTTGCCCAACATCGGAGGACCCAAAGTGGCAAGCCGCCGCTTGTATCTGGGAGTGGTACGGTCGATGGCCCTTTACGGGGCGCCAATCTGGGCTGAAACCCTGACGGAGAAAACTATCGCTCTCCTAAGACGTGCGCAGAGAGTGATGGCTGTCGGGGTTATTCGTGGATACCGTACCGTCTCCTTTGAGGCGGCCTGCTTGCTGGCGGGTTCCCCTCCATGGGACCTGGAAGCGGAGTGCTATGCGACCACTTACAAGTGGCGTGTGGCACTCCGCGTCCGAGGCGAATGGCCTCCTGCGCCGGGTGTGGTGCCCGCTTGGAAACTCCGCATTCGACAGGTCCTGAGAGAAAAATGGGAGGAGCGGCTGGCTAACCCTCAAGCCGGCCGCTGGACTGTTGAGGCTGTCCGGCCGGTATTCGAGAACTGGCTGGACAGGGCACACGGGTCGCTTTCCTTCCGACTGGTGCAGGTGCTGACCGGGCATGGCTGCTTCGGGAAGTACCTGTGTCGTATAGCCGGAAGGGAACCGACGACCGAGTGCCACCATTGTGGCTGTGACGAGGATACTGCTCGTCATACGCTCGAGGTGTGCCCAGCCTGGACTGATGAGCGCTGCGCCCTCGTCGCAGTCGTGGGGAGTGACCTGTCGCTTGCAGCATTGATCAAATCAATGCTGGAAAGCGAGAGGGCTTGGGAGGAGGTCATGTCCTTCTGCGATATTGTTTTGTCGCGGAAGGAGTCTGCGGAGCGTGAGAGAGAGATTCTCTCAACTCTCCCGACCCGCAGACGGAGAGTTGGGCGTAGGAGACGGCATTTCAATGCCCATCTCCAACCCCCATAACAGGGGCGTTGGCAATTGAGTCGGGGGACTCAGTTGCCGACAACATAATGCCCCGGGGTGGCGCGCGCGTGTGTTCTCGTGCGCCACTGAGAGAGTGTGATGCGATACCTCCAGCTCCATCGCACCGAGGAGGGGCCCACATTAAGTTGTGGGCCATCGCCGTTAGGGCTGCGGAAGAGTGCTCGCGCGTTCCCGTGGCCCCGACACAAGGTGTGAGAAGAACACACGTGGTGGTTTTAGTCGGTATAAGGAGTCCGACATAATCTTCGAGTCCCCCCGGGCCCGGAGATATCCATAAAGGATTTCCCCACGTTAAAAAAAAAAAAAAAAAAAAAAAAAAAGGTTAGGTTAAGTTAGGTTAGGTTAGGTTAGGTTAGGTTAGGTTAGGTTAGGTTAGGTTTTTTTTTTTTATTCGCGTTCACCACAGACTTTGAGTCCGTGCTCTTGTTAGGTAATGTATTATTTTATGAGCTTACAATTGTTACATTTTCTTATAAATCTACTTACTCAGTAAGGAAACTTAACTAGCACTTACTAGAATACTTAAATTTACATAAATATTTTCTTATACTTCTACTTTTATAAGACATTTTTTTTTTTGTTTTTTTTTTTTCACTTGAACTTAACAATTACAAGTATATTTACTCATGCTTATAACTAGACGCTGCCCCCTGATCTGCCAAATTTGCCAGTTTTTCAACGACAGCTGCGTTTCTGTTTCGGATTGCCATTTGTAGATTGTAATTAATGATCTTCTGGGTTGGCGCTGCCATTGCTCTTTTTATGAAGTACCCGATCGCATCGTTCGTGTCATCAGCGTAGTAGGTGCAGCAGTTGGTATGCCGCGATATTGCTACCACCGCGTGTGGGACACTTTCATGCAGCTTCATACCACTCTTTGTTTTTATTATGACCACTGTCTCAAAGGTCAATCCCTGAGCTTCATGGATGGTTAGTATGCGAGATCCAGCCCCCTCACCATACCCTTGGTTTTTTAGGGTATCTTTCTCATCCTGTGTATGAACTAGGAAGAGAGTATTGGTGAGGGAGTTGGATATTTTCGCTCCTGTGTACATCTTCAGCATCAGTGACTGGACCTCGAGTTTGGAGGAATGTATACCGGAGTATACCTCTCTCAGGGCATATGCAACATCGAGTGGATTCCTGTGGGTGCACAGAAGCTCTTGGCTGATGTTAGCTACCATGTTTGGTCTGTTGTACCTGATCTCAAACAGATTCTCTCTATCGATGTAAGGCAACTGGTTGACATCTCCGATAAGAACAATTTCGCTAGCACCAGATAAACGTGAGGCCATGATGATGGCTCCAAAGTGGTTCATAAGTGCTTCGTCAATCGTGAGACGATTGCACTTATGTTGCTCCTTGAAGCCATTTACTAAGACCGAGGCCATTGTCCGCACCTTGGTTTTCACCAGATCTCCTATTCGGTGCGATAGCTTCTCTCTCAGGTCATTAGCTGCCTCAGTTGTTGCAGTGATGATGGCGTCCTTGTTCGCATCGAAGTGCTTTACGACCCACGTTGTTTTGCCACACCCAGGAACTCCATTGATCCACGTTATTTTTGGTACCACCCAGTTGACCCAACCCGCTTCGATATCCTTGTTTCCTGAAATGGACTGAGCCATTTCAAGGATTTTATCATCAAGCATGATCTTGGTACATCGGGCGGTGACGACCACTGGATCCCCCTCCGGAGTCAGAAATCTTGGATGTCCTTCCTTCTCCGTCTCGTCTTCGTTCAGCATCACGAAGCCACCTTTTGCGCTGTAGGCTGCCATATAACTCCCTGACATTGAACCCATGATGACCTGGGAATTGTCATTGTGGTATATTGCAGCCTCCGCTTCCTCGAGTTCCACCTTTAAAAGGTTAAAGTTTCCTTGCCTATACGACTGCAGGATGGACTTGCATGTAAGGGTATTGACATCTTTGGTCGCTTTCGTGAGAGCAAGGAACTCGAGAAATGCGTTAATTGCATGATCAAGGGCGCCCGTGATGGGTCGGAGATGCGGTCGACTGACCTCACCTATTTCCGCTCTGGTGGGTGTTTTGGCTGATTGAGTTTTGGTTGTGAAAACTTTCGTTGCTTCTGCTTTAAAACCCTCAGATGTTTTTCGAGCAGGGTTTTTGTAGCAGCACTGAAAGCATCCACAAACGTTTTTATCTGTCCTGTCAGCGCACCTCTCCTCTCCTCTTGTTTCTTTATCTGGATGGATACCTCGTTCTCGGTGGCTCGCTTTTTCTGTAAGCGTTCAGATCCACTAGCGGTTACCGAAACAGGGTGTCCCCAGCAGTCAGTTGCAGAAATCGTGTTGTATGCTTTTAAGAAGTTGAGATTTTCACCTCGATCTTCATACACAATCACCTCATGTTGTTCGGAGGCTTTAATGCAACCTAGCCGGTCTGCGACTTCTCCCTTTTCGTGTTCGACCACCAGTGCATCCACGCTGATAATCCTTGGTTTGGTTTCTGCACCCTCTGTTTCACCTCCTAGTGCGGTGAGCAACGATCTAGCACGTGCAAATGGTGTCAAACCAAGCTCCAGCTCGAGTAGTGCAATCATTTTGTTCTTTGATCTCACTAGTCGGCAAATATGGTTAGCCACACTTATCACGGGCAGTGCGCTGTAGGTCTTGTAGCGCATCGTAGTTTTGGAGGTGCTTCCGTTAATCAAGGATGCTAGCCCTGGAGATATCGCCACTCGGTAACGTTTTCCTGGTCGGCAGAAGCAAAAACT
>OX155679.1:81117-88617 GCA_944547425.1 Eupithecia centaureata | reverse complement strand
ATTATTTACTGCTGAATTAAAATGAATCTGAATATGAATGACCTTTAATTAATAAGTAGGTATGAATCTGAATATGAATGTTGATAAAGATTTTTGAGTTGTACTAATGTTTGTGCATTTCCTTTTTGTCTAAGTATATTTGATTTTACACTGCATTTATTAGTAGGTACCTATCTGTTAATATGTACTAAATATAATGTGAAATGACTTGTAAAAAAATTTACCAATAAAATGACTATCTGACTATCTAATAAACCTTACCTTAGTACCTTACCGAGTCGCGGTCTCCACTCAAGAACACGTTTATCCCAACGGTTGTCGTTTCTTCGCGAGATATGGCCAGCCCACTGCCACTTCAGCTTGCTAATTCTTTGAGCTATGTCGATAACTTGGTTCTCTGTCGGATGTATTCATAATGAATCCTATCCTTCAGAGAGACTCCTCACATAGCTCTTTCCATAGCTCGCTGAGCGACTTTGAACTGGTGGACCAGCCCTACCGTGAGTCGTGGACACTCTTAGGTAGGACGCACTGGTTGAAAACTTTCGTTTTCAAATATTGCGGTATGGATGTCGAGAAGACCCGACGTAGTTTCTCAAATGCTGCCCAGCCTAGCTGGATCCTCCTCTTGGCCTCCTTCTCAAAATAGTTTTTACCTAACTGCACAATTTGCCCAAGGTAAGTGTATCTACTCGGAAACAATTTCAAGAAGGTGGCCATCTATGACGATCGGTCCCGGAACAACTTACCTTAGTACCCTACATTTAATACTCATAATATACCTACAATTACGTTCATAGTATTTAATTCACGATAATTTAGTAGCAGGTTCATTTATTAATAACTAGCGACCCGCCCCGACTTTGCACGGTTTTATATTATACGTATAAACCTTCCTCTTGAATCACTCTATCTATTAAAAAAAACCGCATCAAAATCCGTTGCGTAGTTTTAAAGATTTAAGCGTTCAAAGGGACATAATGACATAGGGACAGAGAAAGCAACTTTATATTATACTATGTAGTGATAAAAAAACTAGACTTTGATGTGTGAAATGTAAAAAAAACTGATTTCTGACCGAGATACAAATATTCAAGCGTCCATTGCCCACCCAGTGCTTTATCTTGTTGTAGTATATACACAAATTGAATAAATATTTCAGTAGCCTCTGTACAACAAATACCTAGAACTTTTCTCAAAATTACACTCCGGGAATTACTCTAACCTCCGTAATATTACTTTTAAAGTCTGATGTAAGATGTGTTGTTCTGCAGGTAACTTCTTTTCTATTTACCGACCCCATTGAAATAACCAATTACAATAGGCAACTACTGATTTAAGTCAATTCAACTATTTCCAGGGCATTTCATGTACATTATCGGCAAATAACTTTTTACGGCAATAACCAGGTTTACATATTTATAATATGTAAATTACATTATGGTGCCTTTATCTCATATTTAGCAGGACTTCAACTGAGCTTCTCGTACCTACCTTGGAGGATGTTGGATAGAGAAGGTACCTAGAGTAGGTATACCCCCTGAGTATTAAAATATTAGTTAGATTTAATTGTGTTATTATTTTATGCTTAATACTCTATCTACCTACTAATTGATATTATACCTACGAACATAAGTATGCCATCATTTACAAACTATAACAGTAGACAGATTCATCATCATTCAAACATTTATTTATTTCTACAGACACACACATACAATTATCATTGAGATACAATTTAAAACAAAAGGACAATAGTAGCACTGATAGTTCATTTTCATATGATGCGTAAGTTTCGTCGATTTGCATTATTATTATGTACTAGCTGGTACCCGCGACTTCGTCTGCGCATGATTAGTATTTCGAGTACTCGCTATTTTACTTGCGTAATTCCCTTTCTCGTGGGATTTGCGGGATAAAATAAAGCCTATGTTTTTTTCCAGCTTATAATCTATCTCTGTGCCAAATTTCATCCAGATCCGTTCAGCAGTTTTTGCGTGAAAGAGTAACAAACATCCATCCATCTATCAATCTATCCATTCATACTTACAAACTTTCGCGTTTATCAGTTCAATTCAGTTTGGTTCCCCTGAGCTATACGGGTTTTCAAAAATTTCTCACTGCATGAACGACGCTTTACGCGTCGTTCAGATGCTGTGAGAAATTTTTGAAAACCCGTATAGCCCAGGGGAACCAAACTGAATTCCGGGATAAAATGTATCCCATGTCCAATCGTCCCGAGTTCCATTCGAATTCATTCACTTCTGTCGTGATGCGTGGTTAAAGAATTGTTCTTTCACCCTCTCTCCCAGGGGAACCTTACCGAATTCCGGGATAAAAAGTATCCCATGTCCTTCCTTGTAGTATGAACTCAAATCGTCCCGGGTTTCATTCCAACTCATTCAGCAGTTTCGGCGTGATGCGCGGTAAGGTATTTTACTTTCATACCCTCTCCCATGAGAACCTTACTGAATTCCGGGATAAAAAGTATCCTATGTCCTTCCTCGTAATATGACCTATAATCATGCCGAGTTTCATTTAAATCCATCAAGTAGTTTCGGCGTGATGCGCGTTTACGATACAGACAGACAGACAGACAGACAGACAGACAGACAGACAGACAGACAGACAGACAGACAGACAGACAGACATGAATGAAAAAAATTACAGTTTTGGCTTGAGTATCGATAATAGAGTGCCCTCCAAAAATTTTTTTCAAAATATCTTCAATGTACAGAATTGGACCTGTTACAGTTTTATTATAAGTATAGATAGATAGCCATATTAATATGACCGAACGAAAATAAACTCTCCCTATCAATTAATTATATCGAAATCAGGCCAAAATCTAAGTTTGTAACTATATCATTAACTCTAAACTGAAACTAAACAAAACTTATATTGAAACCACTTGCAATTTGTTTGTTTTAGTTTGCAAACAAATCACTTTTGACATTTTTGATAGTTTGACAATCAAGTAAAAATCAACGTCAAAAACAAAATGGCGGATCTCGGAGTGCTCATCACCCAAGTTTTAGTCATTATTTTGCTATTCATCCACATTTTCAAAAATTAATTTAATTTTTCCTGCAAAAATTCTTGCAAAACCAAATATGCAGTTTTAATTACAATTTCAGGAGCTATCGATTGGTACCCTTGCGATCGATGTACACGATAGCTCAAAATTCTTGCCATCATTCTTTCGTACCTTGGAGGAAATTGGATAGACTTGATAGCTACAGTACATCCCTGGATTGGAACCAAACATTTGAATTAGTAGGTGCCTAGGTATTAACATATTTGTCTCCAATTTGATTGAGTTATTATTTTATAACTAACTAGCGACCCGCCCCGGCTTCGACGGTTTTATTATACGTATAAACCTTCCTCTTGAATCACTCTATCTAGAGGTATGTATTAAAAAAACCGCATCAAAATCCATTGTGTAGTTTTAAAGATTAAAGCAGTCAAAGGGAAATAGGGACAGAAAAAGCGACTTTGTTTTTTACTATGTAAAAATTATTATTATACCTAGGTACATGAGTTTGGCTTCATTTACAAACAACAACAGTAGTTAGATAGGTAAAACATTTATTTAGCACACACATACAATAATTAACATTGAAATATGTACAATTGAAAACAAAAGTACAATAGGTAGTAGCACTGATAGTTCACTTTCAGATGAGTAAGTTTTGTCGATTTGCTTATAAATTATTATGTTTTAGCCATAAAAGTATCAATTAAATATATCCAAGTCAGGTCAAAATCTAAGTACAAAACTCTTGGGAAAATTTTAGGAGCTATCGGTTGATACCCTTGCGATACGTGTACACGCACGATGGCTGAAAATTCTTACCATCATTCTTTGCATACGTCATGAGAACCTCCTCCTTTTTCGAAGTCGTTTAAAATACACAATTCATTTTGCATCACTAACAGCCGGTTTCTAGAACGTTGTTCAAATCGTAAATCAGTTGATAAAGCGATTAATTTAACACACTGGTCAAATCAAATCGGGGTGTACGAACGCTGATTAGATGATAATTAGGTAACTAATCATTGATCATCTTACGACTGTCATTCTTTCAGTTCAGTATATCTTTAAGTTTTCTTTTATAACATAAAAAATTCTATTATTCTTTTATAAAATGATGACAATTTCATGTAAACTCTGCTTTACAATAAATGTGAATCACATGAGTATACAAAATACAGGTATGTCACAAAACAGTTAAGTCACGATTTTGATCATGTTAGTCACATTTACATTTTATTTGAAAACTAGCGACCCGCCCCGGCTTCGCACGGTTTTATATTATACATAAAAACCTTCCTCTTGAATCACTCTATCTATTAAAAAAAACCGCATCAAAATCCGTTGCGTAGTTTTAAAGATTTAAGCGTTCAAAGGGACATAATGACATAGGGACAGAGAAAGCGACTCTAGTTTATACTATGTAGTGTATGGCTTTTGGATTACCAACCTGTTGATTTTTTATGTATTATACCCCGGTTTAGAACTTGGAAAAATACAGCAAATTGTTGTAATAATTTCAACTAATTAGATCAAAATCGCCGATTAGTTAATTATTGATTTGACAAGAGCTTGAACAAAGAATCAGGCCTAATTAGCGTATTATGTTATTTGACAAGAGTTTTGTTTTTCAAAATATAAGTACGTAATCAATGTTCGAGAAACCCAAATGACACTTGAATAGAGATTTGAACATTGATTAGTTAACTATTAAGATGATCTGCGTTCCAGAAAACAGCTGTTACTGTGACATAATTTAGGTATTATTGTATTAAAACAAAAAACATACTTCAAATTTATTTTATTTTATTTTTACAATTTTAGGAAAACTTACAGCTAGACAATGAGTAGATACAAAGAATTTTTAAATTAAGGCCAATTAAAAGTTTTCACTAATAATAAATTAAAGCAGCAACTTGAGATCTGTTGACTTGAGATGAATTTACAGAAAGTAGACATATAGGTATTAATTTTAACTTAAAAAAAATTTACAGAAAACTAGATATATTAAAAGTATATAAACCTATTAGTAAAACTGCTTAAACAATGAAGTTAAGTTGACGACTTACTAGCAATAACAATAACTAAAAAAGAAAAATAGATTGTTTTTTATACTAAGTACAAGCACAAACAAGAGAATTTCTCAAACTAAAACGAAAAATGTATCATTAGGCAAGCGTTTAAGCTTACTTGAACTGGTGTTGAATAAATCTATATTGCTGTTTTCATGTACTAATGAGTTAAACGAGCTAGAAGCTCTATAAACAAATGCGTTCTGCCTATAATTAGTCCTTACGATAGGTGCAAGCGTGCATGTGCGCAGTCCTATTTGCTCAAGAAGCTCTGGGCAATCAACAGTTCCGTTTGCTATATTAATTAGGTAAGTCAAATCAGCCACTTGTCTGCGTTTAAAGAGTGGGAAGAAAGTGGAACTTACGGCATCTAGTCTCATAATCAGGTAAAAAAATACGAGCTCGATATTGTATTGATATTGTATTTAATACATTAATGTGCTTATCTCAAAAATATTAAAATTTGCATATTTTAATGAATATGCGAATCCGGGGCGGGTCGCTAGTAATATTATAAACGCGAAAGTTTGTAAGTATGGATGGATAGATGGATATTTGTTACTCTTTCATGCAAAAACTACTGAACGGATATGGATGAAATTTGGCAAAGAGATAGATCATAGTCTGGAATAACACATAGGTAACATTTTATACATTTTTCCCGGAATTACCACATGAACGTGTGGTACATTATTTATCTAACTATATAAAGTTACATGTTTATGTAAGTTTATAACATTGGTAGCTTATTAGGTATGTATTTTTTTCTTTTCCATCTATCTAGAGAAGTAGATCTAATGTAACTACCACCGTCTATATTGTTCTTTTATATCCGGTCCATCCAAAGGTTGCCTGGAAGAGATCGCTTTTAGCGATAGGGTCGCCCTTATCTATCTTAACTGCTTAGCTTGGGCTGGATTATGCTGTGTGGACTGTCCGAAATTATTTATTATTATTTATTTATTTATACTTAGTCTTAGTTTGAAGTATTTTTATGTATCATTTTCAGCCTTTTTGTGGTACATTTAAGTATAATAAAGAGTTTTCATCCATTCTTTCATTCAGTTGAGCTAACTCTAGACTGTTTTCAACCTACCAAAATATTGTAAATAATAGTTTTAATAAGGTTCTATTCCTTGATTGTTATTTCCTTTCTTAAATTAATAAAGTAAACAATTGAGATACCTCTAGCCTATTTTCGACCGTCTGTAGTGAGCTCAATGATTTGAATTGTATATTTACAAGTAGGTATACATTTTTTGATTATAATTTTCGTTGTTAATGAAGTTCTATAAGGTAAATAAGTAAAGTACTGAAAATTACAAGAACAAGCTAACAAGAGCTAAATTTAAAAAAATGTATAAAAATAAACGGAATAGAAAAAAATAAAACCAGTATATACAATCGAGCTAACTGCAGACCGTTCAAAACAGTCTAAAGGTTGCATGCAATCGAAGTTCATCATCAGGTACAATGTATATTCGTAGTTAGTAAAGTTAGTAATGTTAGTAAAGTTAGTACCTAAAGTTAGTAATGTTAGTAATGTTAGTAAAGTTAGTAAAGTTAGTAAAGTTAGTACCTAAAGTTAGTAAAGTTAGTAAAGTTAGTAAAGTTAGTAGTTAGTAAAGTTAGTAATGTTAGTAAAGTTAGTACCTAAAGTTAGTAAAGTTAGTAATGTTAGTAAAGTTAGTAAAGTTAGTTATGTTGGTAAAGTTAGTAATGTTAAAGTTAGTAGTAATGTTAGTAATGTTAAAATGAGTAATGTTAGTATAGTTAGTAAAGTTAGTAATGTTAGTTAAGTTAGTAAAGTTAGACTCGGACCTTGCCGTTTTACATGTTCATAGAATAACAATACTATAAAAATTAAAAAAAAAAAACTCGTCCTCGGACGAATCACCTGGCGTAGGGCTGAGTCTCAACAGATCGCAGCACGACGCTGCTCTACCGACCACAACACCCCGCCAGGAACGTAAGTCGTCTACAGACTATTCCGAGCCCCGACATCGAACTGAGTTATATCCGAACCAGAAGGAGCCGTGGTGCACGTGTTAAACCGTACGCACCGATCTCCGCGGTCCAAATGGGCTTCGACGTCACGCCTTACGAAGTAAAGCGCAACTAGTAAAGTCACATTGTTTAGAGCCTCCCGACTCTCGGGGCTCCACAGTGAGCATATCCTTGCCGGATTCGGCTAGGCTGGCTTCGGCCTTAGAGGCGTTCAGGCATAATCCCGCGGATGGTAGCTTCGCACCACCGGCCGCTCGGCCGAGTGCATGAACCAAATGTCCGAAACTGCGGTTCCTCTCGTACTGAGCAGTATTACTATCGCAACGACAAGCCATCAGTAGGGTAAAACTAACCTGTCTCACGACGGTCTAAACCCAGCTCACG
>OX155679.1:0-80917 GCA_944547425.1 Eupithecia centaureata | reverse complement strand
ATTATCGTAAATGTCATTTCTTGTATCCGTGTTTCGTGTCTATTGAATAGACTCTATATATAGCACAAACTCTCTTTTATTCCGACCAGCCCACAGTAGCTTCTATAGACTTGTAACATAATTACAAAAGTGGTGACCCCGACGTGATTATCAAACCCGACGTGATTTGATTATAGACAATGTATTACTGTGGGCAGTGTAAAGTGAAGAGATCAGTGGAGATAATAAATGGAGTGACTCCCTCCCGATGAAGTCCACGCCTCGGGAGGTTAAAGAAACGCAAGCATAAGCAGAACATTACAGGATGACGCAATTCAACGGAAAGACGCTACGCGGTATGGAATGCGCAGTAGATGACGTCAGCAGATCCCTTTCCTACCTTCTACAGAAGCCCTATTGAGAAGATAAATATTGGCAGCGCATGACCGGGAAGTGGTTCACCCGCGGTCCAGACGCATTTTATGGTTTAGCGGCAGATGAAGATTTATAGAGCCAGCTATATCTGAGGTATATTCAATCCTATAAAGAATGGTGTTTAGACCTGCAGATTCACTCAAGGATATTGCCCGGTTTGGAGTCGGTACGCTCACCGGAGGATCAGTGTTGGATTTTGGAGTTATGGCTCATTCCCACTGCCTTGAGTGACTGGCATACGATGTTCCTGCGCTACATGGAGACCAAGAGAAATCCTGTGATTTTGTGATTTAAGAAGGTGCTGTTGTGTAGGACTGGACGAGCGAGACGTATTCTTCAATAGTGTGTGCGTTAAAATTTTCAAGAAAATGAGTTATTAATTTTTTTTTCCGAAATGCTCTATAGTTGCTATAATAATGTTTTGTGGAAAGTAAATTGTTTATTAAACACATTTGGTTTTACCTTGTTATATTATAACTATAGGGAATCCAGACATTGTTTATATTGTTAAAAATTTGTGTATGGTTAACGAAATTGTTTTTTTTGTGTACCTACTTGTGTTATGTTATGTACTTATGTGCTATGATCAGGAAATATGACTGTAAAGAAATTATTATGCCGACTGTACTAAATGTGTGCTAAAGAAATGTATTAGGTACCTAAACAGAACATTTAATTGAAATTTAACTAAAGACGAATGTAGTTTAAAGAAAACATTTTTATAGGGATATTAAATAAAACACTTATATTTTTTTTACAGTTTAATTGTCATTGTTCATTCTTATACAACTTTATTAAAAGAAAAATAATTAAAGCTTTTCAAAAAACCATGTATGTAATTTTGTAGGCTGACTGTATTTTATCGTGTTTGTTGAGTTTAACTTTGATTGTACTGTACCTACTTAGGAATGCGACTTCGTAACGTGAGCGCATTGTTGATGTCAGCAAATTTGTGTGTGAAGGCACGGACTTGTGCAGCTTTTAAGATTGTTTTGAATTGTAAAGTTTTCAATTGAAGATTACCTTTATGGATAAAATTTTTAATGTTAAAAATTTTGAAAAAGGGGAGGATTGATGTGGTGACACAGTTTAAGATATAGTACGCGGCGCAAACGCGTTTCGTTAATTCAGCAAATTACAGCAGCTAAGCCGAGCCCTCAGTGTCCCACCTCAGTCACTCCAGCAACCTCCCTTAGAAAACACATAGCCTAATTAAGGTTTATAGATTATCGTAAATGTCATTTCTTGTATCCGTGTTTCGTGTGTAATTAATAGACTCAGTTTAACTCACAAACTATCTTTTATTCAACCAACCCACAGTAGCTAAATATAGACTTGTAACAATAAATACAAAACATGTATTACGCATATATTTACTCAATTATGTCTTATGGTATCATTTTATTGGGGAGCTCTACAGATTACGAATGTATTCTTAAATTACAAAAGCGTGCCATAGAAATACAGAGAGTCATGTCGTGATCATTTCAAAAACCTTCGGATATTAACATCAGTAGCGGTATTCATAATGGAGGTCATAAGATACGTAAAAAATAATTTGAAAGAATATAAAATCAGAGGCGAAAGTAGCAAACGTGCCACGCGGCAGAAAATGATGCTAGAGCCGATTCACCATCGACTAAATATGGCAAAACAGCTTCCTAAAATAATGGGCCAAAAGCTGTATAACAAGCTCCCGATAGATCTTAAACCAGGTCCAAAAACCAGGGCTAAAATACTTTCAAGTATTTTTGATACTTAAAGTATTACGTACGGGTGGCGTGGGCGCGACTCGTAGCGCGTCACGCACCTTGGAAGTAAAATACTTGCATAGAAAGTTAACTCTTTCAGTCTTGGTGGGTAGTGTCAGTAACCACCTCTTCTCTAATTTTTTAATTAAAATCCAGACCTTGTAGCGGCAATATATTGAATTATTATGAAAGTTCAGACGATACTTGACGTGACGCGGCCAATTGTGAATAATTTCAGTGAGTGACAATTCAGTTGCTTTGAATTGATTGTTGCCGTATCGTACATTTTAGAGATTATTTATCTATTTTTATTTATTTATATTTTTTTATTCAATGTCTTTTTATATATCTCTTTTATACATGTATCGGTAAAAGAATTATTAATTTTATGTTTTCGATAAGTATTTAGAACAAAAGTGTGGTGGTTAGTAACGCTAACCACCGTGACTGTTGCAGGTTTTTAGTCTTAGTCTATAATGCAACGTAGACGTATAAAAAAAATTGAATTTTTCTTATTTATTTCAGAACTAGCAGCGCCCCGCGGTTTCACCCGCATAATTCCCGTTCCCGTGCGAATTCCGGGATAAAATGTAGCCTATGTGTTATTCCAGACTATAATCTATCTTTGTGCTAAATTTCATCCATATCCGTTCAGTAGTATTTGCGTGAAAGAGTAACAAACATCCATACTTACAAACTTTCGCGTTTATAATATAAGTAGGATGTCACCGGCTAACAGATAGAGAAATGGAAGAGTTCTTATTGGAAGACATTCCTTCAGGTGGCGATAGTATTTGTAGCGATGATGATGCCGAAGTGAATGCCGAACTGACGCCAGCATATCTCAGACAAAGACACGATTCAGTGAACAGCAATCGCAGCTCCACAGCCTCTTCTCCAGGACCTGCACAACTCAAACGACAAAAACCTACATCTGAGAATCTGAGAAAATACACCTGGAATGAGAGTACTACTTCTAGAAGATGTTGTAAATGTAGACATGTATAGTGCAATACATGTTTCTCTGATTTTCATAAAAAGTAATTAAAAGTTTAATTTGCCAGCGGAAAAGTTCAATAAACATTATAATTTTAATAAATAATAGACACCATACATCTTAGTTTAATTTGTACCAATAGTCATGGTGGTTAGTGTGACTAACCACCTCCTACCTTGAAAGCCTTAATACCTAAACTTTATTTCTTACTTTTTTTGATATTTTATTTGTAATTGATGCTAAAACAAACATAAAAATGTTTATAATATTCTCAATGTAAAAGCGTGAATGAAAGAGTTAATCCTAGTTTGCATGAGAATAAAGCTCGTAATTGTGTGAGCAAAAAAATACTTGCAAGCAAAACCAGCCAGGCTAAAATACTTTCATAAGATATTGATCCCTGCGCATTTTGTTATAGAGAACAAAATAGTATCTACGACAAATACTTGTAACAAATTACTTTTCCAATATTTTAATTTATGAGCATGGATAGATTCATACCTGCTTTTAGGTTTTATTTTCTAGTAAGTACTATCTATTTAATAGTACCTAACTTTACCGATTAAATGAGATACCTAATAAGTAATTTATTTTTGATGTTATTCACTTATGAATTCAGTAAGGTGCATGAATTTAAATAAGAAGGTAACCTTAGATCACTATCTATGTACCTATCTAATTATAACAGTCATAGCATAGAGATTGGGACGTGTGCTCTTCATTGTAGGCGTGGAATTAGATTTTAGTTGTAAGTACCTAGTTATTATGAAAACCCAACGCCTACATAAAATTAATAGCACACCGACGTCTGCTATTAGTTTTTTGTAGGGGGCGTGTTTTACTAGTACTTACCTAAGGAAGGGAGACTCGCTTCTCACTCTACTCTCTAGGTAGGTACTCGTATCGTAGGTTTGAAGAATATCTACTTGATACTTTAAGTTTCAATTTGTTATTTTGATTGATTTAATGAAGACTCATAAATTACAAGTTTAACATACTGCTGGCGATCGCGCAGATAGTCGGCGAAAAGTCTGAGAAGATTATGCGCGAAGCCTATGGCGCTTAGTTTGGATATCGAAGTAGAGCACGTCCACCTGACTACCAAGATCTATACTCTACAAGTGTCAAGAGATTGGAATTGACCGACCGCTTATCTCTAAAACCATGCTGTGCATTGCATAAGAAGGTCTTAACTTGTGCGTATATGATTGTATGTAAGACGATTTCAAGTACCTTAGAAGGAGAAGACAAGATGGCGATCGGACGATACTCCTCGACAGTAAGTTTATTCGAGTTTTTTGGGATCGGTGTTACCCTTGACACCTTCCAATGTGCCGGATATCTACCTGTCCGTAATGCCAAATTAAAAATGTGATACAGCGGGGATACCATGCTCTTACCGACTGACTTTATAAGAGCCGGTGGCACGGCGTCCGGCCCTATCGAGCTTTTAACTTTTAACTTTTTGATTCCGTAGAGCACATCTGCAGGAGTAAATTCAGCAATATAGTTGCTGTTACAGCTCTGGTCCCAAGCGTTGGATTTTTCACCCATCAAAAGGGAACGTGAGCTGGGTTTAGACCGTCGTGAGACAGGTTAGTTTTACCCTACTGATGGCTTGTCGTTGCGATAGTAATACTGCTCAGTACGAGAGGAACCGCAGTTTCGGACATTTGGTTCATGCACTCGGCCGAGCGGCCGGTGGTGCGAAGCTACCATCCGCGGGATTATGCCTGAACGCCTCTAAGGCCGAAGCCAGCCTAGCCGAATCCGGCAAGGATATGCTCACTGTGGAGCCCCGAGAGTCGGGAGGCTCTAAACAATGTGACTTTACTAGTTGCGCTTTACTTCGTAAGGCGTGACGTCGAAGCCCATTTGGACCGCGGAGATCGGTGCGTACGGTTTAACACGTGCACCACGGCTCCTTCTGGTTCGGATATAACTCAGTTCGATGTCGGGGCTCGGAATAGTCTGTAGACGACTTACGTTCCTGGCGGGGTGTTGTGGTCGGTAGAGCAGCGTCGTGCTGCGATCTGTTGAGACTCAGCCCTACGCCAGGTGATTCGTCCGAGGACGAGTTTTTTTTTTAATTTTTATAGCATTGTTATTCTATGAACATGTAAAACGGCAAGGTCCGAGTCTAACTTTACTAACTTAACTAACATTACTAACTTTACTAACTATACTAACATTACTCATTTTAACATTACTAACATTACTACTAACTTTAACATTACTAACTTTACCAACATAACTAACTTTACTAACTTTACTAACATTACTAACTTTACTAACTTTAGGTACTAACTTTACTAACTTTACTAACATTACTAACTTTACTAACTACTAACTTTACTAACTTTACTAACTTTAGGTACTAACTTTACTAACTTTACTAACTTTACTAACATTACTAACTTTAGGTACTAACTTTACTAACATTACTAACTTTACTAACTACGATTATACATTGTACCTGATGATGAACTTCGATTGCATGCAACCTTTAGACTGTTTTGAACGGTCTGCAGTTAGCTCGATTGTATATACTGGTTTTATTTTTTTCTATTCCGTTTATTTTTATACATTTTTTTAAATTTAGCTCTTGTTAGCTTGTTCTTGTAATTTTCAGTACTTTACTTATTTACCTTATAGAACTTCATTAACAACGAAAATTATAATCAAAAAATGTATACCTACTTGTAAATATACAATTCAAATCATTGAGCTAACTACAGACGGTCGAAAACAGTCTAGAGGTATCTCAATTGTTTACTTTATTAATTTAAGAAAGAAAATAACAATCAAGGAATAGAACCTTATTAAAACTATTATTTACAATATTTTGGTAGGTTGAAAACAGTCTAGAGTTAGCTCAACTGAATGAAAGAATGGATGAAAACTCTTTATTATACTTAAATGTACCACAAAAAGGCTGAAAATGATACATAAAAATACTGCAAACTAAGACTAAGTATAAATAAATAAATAATAATAAATAATTTCGGACAGTCCACACAGCATAATCCAGCCCAAGCTAAGCAGTTAAGATAGATAAGGGCGACCCTATCGCTAAAAGCGTTCTCTTCCAGGCAACCTTTGGATGGACCGGATATAAAAGAACAATATAGACGGTGGTAGTTACATTAGATCTACTTCTCTAGATAGATGGAAAAGAAAAAAATACATACCCAATAAGCTACCAATGTTATAAACTTACATAAACATGTAACTTTATATAGTTAGATAAATAATGTACCACACGTTCATGTGGTAATTCCGGGAAAAATGTATAAAATGTTACCTATGTGTTATTCCAGACTATGATCTATCTCTTTGCCAAATTTCATCCATATCCGTTCAGTAGTTTTTGCATGAAAGAGTAACAAATATCCATCTATCCATCCATACTTACAAACTTTCGCGTTTATAATATTACTAGCGACCCGCCCCGGATTCGCATATTCATTAAAATATGCAAATTTTAATATTTTTGAGATAAGCACATTAATGTAGTAAATACAATATCAATACAATATCGAGCTCGTATTTTTTTACCTGATTATGAGACTAGATGCCGTAAGTTCCACTTTCTTCCCACTCTTTAAACGCAGACAAGTGGCTGATTTGACTTACCTAATTAATATAGCAAACGGAACTGTTGATTGCCCAGAGCTTCTTGAGCAAATAGGACTGCGCACATGCACGCTTGCACCTATCGTAAGGACTAATTATAGGCAGAACGCATTTGTTTATAGAGCTTCTAGCTCGTTTAACTCATTAGTACATGAAAACAGCAATATAGATTTATCTACACCAGTTCAAGTAAGCTTAAACGCTTGCTTAATGATACATTTTTCGTTTTTTCGTTTACTTAGTATAAAAAACAATCTATTTTTCTTTTTTAGTTATTGTTATTGCTAGTAAGTCGTCAACTTAACTTCTTTGTTTAAGCAGTTTTACTAATAGGTTTATATTAATAAGTTACTTTTAATATATCTAGTTTTCTGTAAAAAAAATTTAAGTTAAAATTAATACCTATATGTCTACTTTCTGTAAATTCATCTCAAGTCAACAGATCTCAAGTTGCTGCTTTAATTTATTATTTGTGAAAACTTTTAATTGGCCTTAATTTAAAAATTCTTTGTATCTACTCATTGTCTAGCTGTAAGTTTTCCTAAAATTGTAAAAATAAAATAAAATAAATTTGAAGTATGTTTTTTGTTTTAATACAATAATACCTAAATTATGTCACAGTAACAGCTGATTTCTGGAACGCAGATCATCTTAATAGTTAACTAATCAATGTTCAAATCACTATTCAAGTGTCATTTGGGTTTCTCGAACATTGATTACGTACTTATATTTTGAAAAACAAAACTCTTGTCAAATAACATAATACGCTAATTAGGCCTGATTCTTTGTTCAAGCTCTTGTCAAATCAATAAATAACTAATCGGCGATTTTGCTCCAATTAGTTGAAATTATTACAACAATTTGCTGTATTTTTCCAAGTTCTAAACCGGGTATAATACATAAAAAATCAACAGGTTGGTAATCCAAAAGCCATACACTACATAGTATAAACTAGAGTCGCTTTCTCTGTCCCTATGTCATTATGTCCCTTTGAACGCTTAAATCTTTAAAACTACGCAACGGATTTTGATGCGGTTTTTTTTAATAGATAGAGTGATTCAAGAGGAAGGTTTTTATGTATAATAAAACCGTGCGAAGCCGGGGCGGGTCGCTAGTTTTCAAATAAAATGTAAATGTGACTAACATGATCAAAATCGTGACTTAACTGTTTTGTGACATACCTGTATTTTGTATACTCATGTGAGTCACATTTATTGTAAAGCAGAGTTTACATGAAACTGTCATCATTTTTAAAAGAATAATAGAATTTTTTATGTTATAAAAAAAAACTTAAAGATATACTGAACTGAAAGAATGACAGTCGTAAGATGATCAATGATTAGTTACCTAATTATCATCTAATCAGCGTTCGTACACCCCGATTTGATTTGACCAGTGTGTTAAATTAATCACTTTATCAACTGATTTACGATTTGAACAACGTTCTAGAAACCGGCTGTTAGTGATGCAAAATGAGGAGGTTCTCATGACGTATGCAAAGAATGATGGCAAGAATTTTCGGCTATCGTGTACACGTATCGCAAGGGTATCAACCGATAGCTCCTAAAATTTTCCCAAGAGTTTTGTACTTAGATTTTGTCCTGACTTGGATATATTTAATTGATAGGGAGAGTTTCTTTTCGTTCCTGCATTATAATAATAATATGGCTAAAACATAATAATTTATAAGCAAATCGACAAAACTTACTCATCTGAAAGTGAACTATCAGTGCTACTAACAATTGTACTTTTGTTTTCAATTGTACATAATATTTCAATGTTAATTACTGTATGTGTGTGCTAAATAAATGTTTTACCTATCTAACTACTGTTGTTGTTTGTAAATGAAGCCAAACTCATGTACCTAGGTATAATAATAATTTTTACATAGTAAAAAACAAAGTCGCTTTTTCTGTCCCTATTTCCCTTTGACTGCTTTAATCTTTAAAACTACACAATGGATTTTGATGCGGTTTTTTTAATACATTACCTCTAGATAGAGTGATTCAAGAGGAAGGTTTATACGTATAATAAAACCGTCGAAGCCGGGGCGGGTCGCTAGTTAGTTATAAAATAATAACTCAATCAAATTGGAGACAAATATGTTAATACCTAGGCACCTACTAATTCAAATGTTTGGTTCCAATCCAGGGATGTACTGTAGCTATCAAGTCTATCCAATTTCCTCCAAGGTACGAAATTTCATCTAAACAACTTATGTAGTTACGGAGATTACCTATAACAAAAATTCACACAGACTTTCCCAATTATTATAATAGTAAGGTAAGATAGTATGATAAGACTTGGACCAAAAGTAGAAAGCGCCGGCCAATGACAAAAAAAATGAAATATTTCGGTAGAACATAACGTCTCGATAATTTTTAGCTATGGCGGCTATGCTGTGCTATTATTATTTATGTGGTTAAATGAGGTCAAAAATTCGTAATTTTTGATATCGATTTTTGAAAAATCAATATTTCAGTAACTAACCAAATGAGTACCTAATCTACTACCTCTACATAAAAATAAGTCGGGTTTTCCTTCCTGACGCTATAACTCCAGAACGCACGAACCAATTTCCACGGTTTTGCATTCGTTGGAAAGGTCTCGGGCTCCGTGAGGTTTATAGTATTTTTTTTTTATTTTTTTTTTATTTGCAAACATGAGTAATAGAGGTGTTGATTTATAAAGAGGCACAACATGTTCTACCTTAGTCTAGGGCATGCAAATATACAAAGTTTAATGTTCTCTAATTAATTACAATTCAAATATCTTATTAAAATTACAAATAAAATTCAATTAACGACTCGCGCGCCCAGACCCTCTGCGGTTGCAAGTTCCCCGAACAGTCGCGCGCCCCGTGCAACCACGGTTGCACGGAGCGCGCGGCAATTGTTTTGATGGTAGTTTAAATTTACCACGCTCCCAAAACCTACCAAGTATTTAATTCCATACTAGGATATATTTGTGACAAGCAGCAACACTGAAGTGTCAGTAGATTCATCTGTCAGAGTCAGGAAAAAAAGAAGAAGTTGACACCAACCATTGTTTACAAAGTGCGCGAGTGTTGATGTTGAATGGTGTTTTTATCGTTTTATTATGATTAATTCACATAAACTATATATCAAAATAAACGTGACGATATAATAAAATACGATATAATAAAATACGACGACGATACAATAAACTGCATTACTAATTAATTATTTAATATGTCCTTATCCGATAAAAAATAATTAATATTGTAATAACATTTTGACGTCAATGTATTGTAGAGTTTATTCTTAAACTGTTGCAGCGGTAGCAATTTAAGGTTGCTCGGCAATTTATTAAAAATTTTTGGCGCCATTCCATAAAAACTTTTACTAAGTAGAGCTGTTTTTGCACTGGTCGAACACAGGCGTTGTTGGTCGCGTCTACTGCGGGAGTGACTTGACTTTTCAAATAAATTAATATTAATTTTAACAAAAACCGCTATCTCAAAAATGTAGAGTGCTGGAAATGTAAGTAAAAATGCTGTAAAGCAGGGTTTACAACTGTCAGTTGGCTTCAGGCCATACATAGCCCTTAAACATCTTTTTTGTGACTTAAAGATCTTTTCTCTGTCCGTGCAGTTTCCCCAAAACATAATGCCGTACCGCAATTTAGATGACACGTAGCTGTGATACACGGTTTTAAGTGCATCCATACCAACGATTTTTCACAGTTTGTAGAGCATGTATGCATATTTGCTGAGTGCCTTGCATACTTCATCAGCTTGTATTTGCCAGTTTAATCGCCTATCGATTGTAAGACCTAAAAATTTAGTATTGGCGGTTAACTCTACTATTTGATTTTTATATTGAGTTTGAGTTTCAGGCATAGGTATTGTCATGAACGTAGCCAGGCATGTGCTCAGTGTGGGGCAGGCACCAGGTCTTACCCCGGTATTGTATAATAAAACCGTGTGAAGCCGGGGCGGGGCGCTAGTTTTTTATAATGATATCTATGACTTAAATGAAATGTCCCCTTTTAAGTGAACAATTCATTTATTTCGAGGTACTTTCACTGACCTTATACACAAATCTATCTTATCATAATCCTATCTTATCTTCGAGACCTTCCGCCGGAGGCCTAATTGACACTTCTTGGTGTCTTGCAAAGCACATGTACCTACCATACCATCAAGTTTTAGATTATACCCAGAAAATAAGGTCCATACACCACATCGTTATAATTAAAATAGGGGTGATTTATTCTCATTCGGGCATTATTTTTTGAAGGGACCTATCGTTGCTGGTACCTATAGAGTCAGTGTTTTTTCAATTATTTATACTGTACTATAAATTTTATTAAATTTTTATTAAACCTGTAATAATTAAGTTGTTAAACTTACAAATTATGCATATACTTACTAACATATATTTCATATATTTTGGTAATAGTTTAGTAGTAGTTTTTTAATTACATAACTTTAATAGCAAAGAAGAGGAAATGAAACATAATTTAGATTAAACATTAGATGAAATTTATTTAGTCCGGTCAATTTTGAGATTCGAAGCTACATAAATTCCCCTTCATTTTTCACGATTTTCATCAAAACGGTAAGTTTTATCATAAAAAATATCGACAAAAATTGTAAATTATCTACAAAAAATGGTTAGGTTCAGTTCGGTTCGGTTCGGTTCGTTAGGTTAGGTTAGGTTAGGTTAGGTTAGGTTAGGTTAGGTTAGGTTAGGTTAGGTTAGGTTAGGTTAGGTTAGGTTAGGTTAGGTTAGGTTAGTTTAGGTTAGGTTAGGCTAGGTTCGGTTAGGTTCGGTTCGGTTCGGTTCGGTTCGGTTCGTTAGGTTAGGTTAGGTTAGGTTAGGTTAGGTTAGGTTAGGTTAGGTTAGGTTAGGTTAGGTTAGGTTAGGTTAGGTTAGGTTAGGTTAGGTTAGGTTAGGTTAGGTTAGGTTAGGTTAGGTTAGGTTAGGTTAGGTTAGGTTAGGTTAGGTTAGGTTAGGTTAGGTTAGGTTAGGTTAGTTAGGTAAAGTCAGGTTAGGTTAGGTTCCACGACTGGTGGACTAACCTAACCTAACCTAACCTAACCTAGCCTAACCTAACCTAACCTAACCTAACCTAACCTAACCTAACCTAACCTAACCTAACCTAACCTAACCTAACCTAACCTAACCTTACCTAACCTAACCTAACCTAACCTAACCTAACCTAACCTAACCTAACCTAACCTAACCTAACCTAACCTAGTCTAGTCAGAGGACTCTAGTCAGAGGTATCTGATAGGTCCTAGCAGACTTTCGCGGGCTACCCCATCGCGGGTAGACAGTAGGCCCACTAGGAAAAAAAAAAAAAAAAAAAAAAAAACCTAACCTAACCAGGAGGTGCAACGACGTGCAAATGCCGCTCTCGCTTATGTACAGGAGTGGGGTGTCAGAAACAAACTAAAGTTTGCAGCGCACAAAACCAACGCAATGATACTTACGCGAAAACTTAAGTACGACACCCCACTCCTGAGCATGGGCGGTATCGACATTGGCATGTCGAAGGAGTTTAAAATCCTGGGACTAACAATTGACAACAAGCTGACGTTCAACAGCCACGCAGCAAGCGTATGCAAGAAAGCGTTGAACCTATACAAGCAGTTGTCAAGAGCAGCCAAGATCAGCTGGGGCCTCCACCCTGAGGTCATACGCACCATCTATACAGCCGTAGTTGAACCAGTGATACTGTACGCAGCAAGTGTCTGGGCACCAGCAACTCAGAAACTGGGCATTCAGAAACAGCTGTACGCGGTCCAAAGAAGTTTTGCCCAGAAGCTGTGCAGAGCCTATCGCACCGTCTCCCTACACTCGGCACTGGTGCTGGCTAGGATACTCCCTCTTGACTTAAGAATACAAGAGGCAGCCGCCCTATATGAGACTAAGAAAGGGGTGCCCCTGCCAGTACTTGCAGACAGGGAGGTGGAGCGCATGACCGCGTTTGCTGATACACCTCATCCGGCGGAGCATATAGACCTAAAATTCATATCACTGGTAGACCAAGAACAAGTGGACATTCACAGTAACCACGCAGTCCGAATATTCACAGATGGCAGTAAAATTGAGGGTAAAGTTGGAGCAGCGCTATCCCTGTGGAGCAATGAAGCCGAAACAAAGACCCTTAAATTGAAACTGTCATCATACTGCACGGTCTACCAAGCTGAATTACTGGCTATATGCAAAGCCACGAGTGAAATCCTGAAAAGCCCGGAAAAGAGCTTTGGCGTGTACAGCGACTCAAGGTCCTCGCTAGAAACCATAGTAAATAACAGTACTGTCCACCCTCTGGCTGTAGAAATCCGAAACAACCTTAGCATAAGCAGGCAGCAAAGCAAAAATGTAGTTCTCTATTGGATAAGGGCACACGCAGGGCTGGAAGGAAATGAAAGAGCAGACGAACTCGCGAAAGAAGCAGCTCATAAGACCAAAACCAGACCTGATTACGACCAGTGCCCGATCTCATTCGTCAAGCGTCAAATCCGCTTGGATACGCTCGACGAATGGAATCGGAGATACAAGACAAGTGAGAGGGCATCGGTCACAAAAAATTTTCTTCCAGATGCTGTGCAAGCCTTTAAAACCATCAGACAGATCGAGCCAAACGGAGTTCTCACCCAGGTTTTAACAGGGCACGGTGGGTTTTCCGAATACCTGAATCGCTTCAAGTGTAAGGAAGACCCATCTTGCATCTGCGAACCTGGAATCAAAGAAACTGTTCCGCACATTTTGTTTGAATGCCCAGCTTACGGTAAAGAGAGATACAACTTAGAACATGACCTAAATATAACATTAAGCCCAGAAACTGTCAACGACTTGCTAACGAACAAAACAAACCAGGAAAAGTTTGTATCTTATTGTATTAACATAGCAACTAAAGTAATAATAAGAAATAAGTAGAGATAGATAAGGAATGCTGTAAATATATATTAAGATATATATTAGACTAGCATTTAAGTATATATGATATTAAAATACAAATATGTGTACCTATGTTAAATATAGAAATAGTTAGTTAAGATTAAAATTAAAGTAAAAATCTATATATATAAAAGAAAGTCGTGTTAGTTACTTCACTTATAACTAAAGGACGGCTGAACCGATTTAGCTGAAAATTGGCAGGGAGGTAGTTTAGAGCCAGGAGAAGGACATAGGATACTTTTTATCCCGTTCGGTACTTATAATAAAACCGTGCGAAGCCGGGGCGGGTCGCTAGTTATATAAAAAGATAACCATGTAAACATATGAATGTAAGAACTATTGAAACATTGTAAATATAACATAAAGAAAAAAAGAAATAAAACCAAACCCAACCCATCCTTCCCTAAGTTAAGGCAAATGAAGCCGAAATAAACATTAGAAAGAAAAGCTAGCTATGCGGACATCCCATCCGCAAATAGAATAAAAGGTGATGAATGAAAGATTATAGTATGAGTATGAAAGTACGAGAGGAATAAAAGCGAGAACTGGTCTGAAAGAGGCTCAAGGTCAGAACAGGCTCCGATTATGTTGGAGGTACGAGAAAAAAAAAAAAAAAAAAAAAAAAGAAAAAAAAAAACCTAACCTAACCTAACCTAACCTAACCTAACCTAACCTAACGAACCGAACCGAACCTAACCGAACCTAACTGAACCTAGCCTAACCAAACCTAAACTAACCTAACCTAACCTAACGAACCGAACCGAACCGAACCGAACCGAACCTAACCGAACCTAACCTTACCGAACCTAGCCTAACCAAACCTAAACTAACCTAACCTAACCTAACCTAACCTAACCTAACGAACCGAACCGAACCGAACCGAACCGAACCTAACCATTTTTTGTAGATAATTTTATGATTTTCAATTTTTGTCGATATATTTTTATGATAAAACTTACCGTTTTGATGAAAATCGTGAAAAATGAAGGGGAATTTATGTAGCTTCGAATGTCTTAATTGACCGGACTAAATAACTTTTATCTTATGTTTAATCTAAATTATGTCTCATTCACTCCTTCTTCGCTATTAAAGTTATGTTATTAAAAAACTACTACTAAACTATTACCAAAATATATGAAGTTTAGGTTAGTAAATATATGCATAATTTATAAGTTTAACAACTTAATTATTACAGGTTAAATAAAAATTTAATAAAATTTATTGTACAGTATAAACAATTGAAAAAACACTGACTCTATAGGTACCAACAACGATAGGACCCTTCAAAAAATACTACCCGAATGAGAATAAATCACCCCTATTTTAATTATACTGATGTGGTGTATGGACCTTATTTTCTGGGTATAATCTAAAACTTGATGGTATGGTAGGTACATGTGCTTTGCAAGACACCAAGAAGAGTAAATTAGACCTCTGGCGGAAGGTCTCGAAGATAAGGTAGATAAGGAGGATAGGATTATGATAAGATAGATTGTGTATAAGGTCAGTGAAAGTACCTAGAAAGAAATGAATAATGCACTTTAAAGGGGTCATTTTATTTAAGTCATACATATCCTTATAGAAAAATTACTCAATTGGTTGGTTAGTGAAATATAGATTTTTAAAAAATCGATATCAAAAATTACGAGTTTTTGACCTCATTTAACCACCTAAATAATAATGCTCAAAATACCAATAAAATATCAATACCATAAATGGACTAATTTAAACGAACGTTTTTAATGTAGTCGTTAGTTATTCCTTAATAAATAAATAAACTTGATCCATTACTATCTTGGAAGAATCATATTGAGTCGACCTGTAGAAAAATGGCGAAAGTAATTTACGCGCTTAAGCAACTTAGACCCATTTCTTTAGATAAAGCTCTGAAAGACATGTATTACGCATATATTTACTCAATTATGTCTTATGGTATCATTTTATTGGGGAGCTCTACAGATTACGAATGTATTCTTAAATTACAAAAGCGTGCCATAGAAATACAGAGAGTCATGTCGTGATCATTTCAAAAACCTTCGGATATTAACATCAGTAGCGGTATTCATAATGGAGGTCATAAGATACGTAAAAAATAATTTGAAAGAATATAAAATCAGAGGCGAAAGTAGCAAACGTGCCACGCGGCAGAAAATGATGCTAGAGCCGATTCACCATCGACTAAATATGGCAAAACAGCTTCCTAAAATAATGGGCCAAAAGCTGTATAACAAGCTCCCGATAGATCTTAAACCAGGTCCAAAAACCAGGGCTAAAATACTTTCAAGTATTTTTGATACTTAAAGTATTACGTACGGGTGGCGTGGGCGCGACTCGTAGCGCGTCACGCACCTTGGAAGTAAAATACTTGCATAGAAAGTTAACTCTTTCAGTCTTGGTGGGTAGTGTCAGTAACCACCTCTTCTCTAATTTTTTAATTAAAATCCAGACCTTGTAGCGGCAATATATTGAATTATTATGAAAGTTCAGACGATACTTGACGTGACGCGGCCAATTGTGAATAATTTCAGTGAGTGACAATTCAGTTGCTTTGAATTGATTGTTGCCGTATCGTACATTTTAGAGATTATTTATCTATTTTTATTTATTTATATTTTTTTATTCAATGTCTTTTTATATATCTCTTTTATACATGTATCGGTAAAAGAATTATTAATTTTATGTTTTCGATAAGTATTTAGAACAAAAGTGTGGTGGTTAGTAACGCTAACCACCGTGACTGTTGCAGGTTTTTAGTCTTAGTCTATAATGCAACGTAGACGTATAAAAAAAATTGAATTTTTCTTATTTATTTCAGAACTAGCAGCGCCCCGCGGTTTCACCCGCATAATTCCCGTTCCCGTGCGAATTCCGGGATAAAATGTAGCCTATGTGTTATTCCAGACTATAATCTATCTTTGTGCTAAATTTCATCCATATCCGTTCAGTAGTATTTGCGTGAAAGAGTAACAAACATCCATACTTACAAACTTTCGCGTTTATAATATAAGTAGGATGTCACCGGCTAACAGATAGAGAAATGGAAGAGTTCTTATTGGAAGACATTCCTTCAGGTGGCGATAGTATTTGTAGCGATGATGATGCCGAAGTGAATGCCGAACTGACGCCAGCATATCTCAGACAAAGACACGATTCAGTGAACAGCAATCGCAGCTCCACAGCCTCTTCTCCAGGACCTGCACAACTCAAACGACAAAAACCTACATCTGAGAATCTGAGAAAATACACCTGGAATGAGAGTACTACTTCTAGAAGATGTTGTAAATGTAGACATGTATAGTGCAATACATGTTTCTCTGATTTTCATAAAAAGTAATTAAAAGTTTAATTTGCCAGCGGAAAAGTTCAATAAACATTATAATTTTAATAAATAATAGACACCATACATCTTAGTTTAATTTGTACCAATAGTCATGGTGGTTAGTGTGACTAACCACCTCCTACCTTGAAAGCCTTAATACCTAAACTTTTTTTCTTACTTTTTTTGATATTTTATTTGTAATTGATGCTAAAACAAACATAAAAATGTTTATAATATTCTCAATGTAAAAGCGTGAATGAAAGAGTTAATCCTAGTTTGCATGAGAATAAAGCTCGTAATTGTGTGAGCAAAAAAATACTTGCAAGCAAAACCAGCCAGGCTAAAATACTTTCATAAGATATTGATCCGTGCGCATTTTGTTATAGAGAACAAAATAGTATCTACGACAAATACTTGTAACAAATTACTTTTCCAATATTTTAATTTATGAGCATGGATAGATTCATACCTGCTTTTAGGTTTTATTTTCTAGTAAGTACTATCTATTTAATAGTACCTAACTTTACCGATTAAATGAGATACCTAATAAGTAATTTATTTTTGATGTTATTCACTTATGAATTCAGTAAGGTGCATGAATTTAAATAAGAAGGTAACCTTAGATCACTATCTATGTACCTATCTAATTATAACAGTCATAGCATAGAGATTGGGACGTGTGCTCTTCATTGTAGGCGTGGAATTAGATTTTAGTTGTAAGTACCTAGTTATTATGAAAACCCAACGCCTACATAAAATTAATAGCACACCGACGTCTGCTATTAGTTTTTTGTAGGGGGCGTGTTTTACTAGTACTTACCTAAGGAAGGGAGACTCGCTTCTCACTCTACTCTCTAGGTAGGTACTCGTATCGTAGGTTTGAAGAATATCTACTTGATACTTTAAGTTTCAATTTGTTATTTTGATTGATTTAATGAAGACTCATAAATTACAAGTTTAACATACTGCTGGCGATCGCGCAGATAGTCGGCGAAAAGTCTGAGAAGATTATGCGCGAAGCCTATGGCGCTTAGTTTGGATATCGAAGTAGAGCACGTCCACCTGACTACCAAGATCTATACTCTACAAGTGTCAAGAGATTGGAATTGACCGACCGCTTATCTCTAAAACCATGCTGTGCATTGCATAAGAAGGTCTTAACTTGTGCGTATATGATTGTATGTAAGACGATTTCAAGTACCTTAGAAGGAGAAGACAAGATGGCGATCGGACGATACTCCTCGACAGTAAGTTTATTCGAGTTTTTTGGGATCGGTGTTACCCTTGACACCTTCCAATGTGCCGGATATCTACCTGTCCGTAATGCCAAATTAAAAATGTGATACAGCGGGGATACCATGCTCTTACCGACTGACTTTATAAGAGCCGGTGGCACGGCGTCCGGCCCTATCGAGCTTTTAACTTTTAACTTTTTGATTCCGTAGAGCACATCTGCAGGAGTAAATTCAGCAATATAGTTGCTGTTACAGCTCTGGTCCCAAGCGTTTAATTTTTCACCCATCAAAAGGGAACGTGAGCTGGGTTTAGACCGTCGTGAGACAGGTTAGTTTTACCCTACTGATGGCTTGTCGTTGCGATAGTAATACTGCTCAGTACGAGAGGAACCGCAGTTTCGGACATTTGGTTCATGCACTCGGCCGAGCGGCCGGTGGTGCGAAGCTACCATCCGCGGGATTATGCCTGAACGCCTCTAAGGCCGAAGCCAGCCTAGCCGAATCCGGCAAGGATATGCTCACTGTGGAGCCCCGAGAGTCGGGAGGCTCTAAACAATGTGACTTTACTAGTTGCGCTTTACTTCGTAAGGCGTGACGTCGAAGCCCATTTGGACCGCGGAGATCGGTGCGTACGGTTTAACACGTGCACCACGGCTCCTTCTGGTTCGGATATAACTCAGTTCGATGTCGGGGCTCGGAATAGTCTGTAGACGACTTACGTTCCTGGCGGGGTGTTGTGGTCGGTAGAGCAGCGTCGTGCTGCGATCTGTTGAGACTCAGCCCTACGCCAGGTGATTCGTCCGAGGACGAGTTTTTTTTTTTAATTTTTATAGTATTGTTATTCTATGAACATGTAAAACGGCAAGGTCCGAGTCTAACTTTACTAACATTACTAACTTTACTAACTATACTAACATTACTCATTTTAACATTACTAACATTACTACTAACTTTAACATTACTAACTTTACCAACATAACTAACTTTACTAACTTTACTAACGTTACTAACTTTACTAACTTTAGGTACTAACTTTACTAACTTTACTAACATTACTAACTTTACTAACTACTAACTTTACTAACTTTACTAACTTTAGGTACTAACTTTACTAACTTTACTAACTTTACTAACATTACTAACTTTAGGTACTAACTTTACTAACATTACTAACTTTACTAACTACGATTATACATTGTACCTGATGATGAACTTCGATTGCATGCAACCTTTAGACTGTTTTGAACGGTCTGCAGTTAGCTCGATTGTATATACTGGTTTTATTTTTTTCTATTCCGTTTATTTTTATACATTTTTTTAAATTTAGCTCTTGTTAGCTTGTTCTTGTAATTTTCAGTACTTTACTTATTTACCTTATAGAACTTCATTAACAACGAAAATTATAATCAAAAAATGTATACCTACTTGTAAATATACAATTCAAATCATTGAGCTAACTACAGACGGTCGAAAACAGTCTAGAGGTATCTCAATTGTTTACTTTATTAATTTAAGAAAGAAAATAACAATCAAGGAATAGAACCTTATTAAAACTATTATTTACAATATTTTGGTAGGTTGAAAACAGTCTAGAGTTAGCTCAACTGAATGAAAGAATGGATGAAAACTCTTTATTATACTTAAATGTACCACAAAAAGGCTGAAAATGATACATAAAAATACTGCAAACTAAGACTAAGTATAAATAAATAAATAATAATAAATAATTTCGGACAGTCCACACAGCATAATCCAGCCCAAGCTAAGCAGTTAAGATAGATAAGGGCGACCCTATCGCTAAAAGCGATCTCTTCCAGGCAACCTTTGGATGGACCGGATATAAAAGAACAATATAGACGGTGGTAGTTACATTAGATCTACTTCTCTAGATAGATGGAAAAGAAAAAAATACATACCCAATAAGCTACCAATGTTATAAACTTACATAAACATGTAACTTTATATAGTTAGATAAATAATGTACCACACGTTCATGTGGTAATTCCGGGAAAAATGTATAAAATGTTACCTATGTGTTATTCCAGACTATGATCTATCTCTTTGCCAAATTTCATCCATATCCGTTCAGTAGTTTTTGCATGAAAGAGTAACAAATATCCATCTATCCATCCATACTTACAAACTTTCGCGTTTATAATATTACTAGCGACCCGCCCCGGATTCGCATATTCATTAAAATATGCAAATTTTAATATTTTTGAGATAAGCACATTAATGTAGTAAATACAATATCAATACAATATCGAGCTCGTATTTTTTTACCTGATTATGAGACTAGATGCCGTAAGTTCCACTTTCTTCCCACTCTTTAAACGCAGACAAGTGGCTGATTTGACTTACCTAATTAATATAGCAAACGGAACTGTTGATTGCCCAGAGCTTCTTGAGCAAATAGGACTGCGCACATGCACGCTTGCACCTATCGTAAGGACTAATTATAGGCAGAACGCATTTGTTTATAGAGCTTCTAGCTCGTTTAACTCATTAGTACATGAAAACAGCAATATAGATTTATTCAACACCAGTTCAAGTAAGCTTAAACGCTTGCTTAATGATACATTTTTCGTTTTAGTTTGAGAAATTCTCTTGTTTGTGCTTGTACTTAGTATAAAAAACAATCTATTTTTCTTTTTTAGTTATTGTTATTGCTAGTAAGTCGTCAACTTAACTTCTTTGTTTAAGCAGTTTTACTAATAGGTTTATATTAATAAGTTACTTTTAATATATCTAGTTTTCTGTAAAAAAAATTTAAGTTAAAATTAATACCTATATGTCTACTTTCTGTAAATTCATCTCAAGTCAACAGATCTCAAGTTGCTGCTTTAATTTATTATTTGTGAAAACTTTTAATTGGCCTTAATTTAAAAATTCTTTGTATCTACTCATTGTCTAGCTGTAAGTTTTCCTAAAATTGTAAAAATAAAATAAAATAAATTTGAAGTATGTTTTTTGTTTTAATACAATAATACCTAAATTATGTCACAGTAACAGCTGATTTCTGGAACGCAGATCATCTTAATAGTTAACTAATCAATGTTCAAATCACTATTCAAGTGTCATTTGGGTTTCTCGAACATTGATTACGTAGTTATATTTTGAAAAACAAAACTCTTGTCAAATAACATAATACGCTAATTAGGCCTGATTCTTTGTTCAAGCTCTTGTCAAATCAATAAATAACTAATCGGCGATTTTGCTCTAATTAGTTGAAATTATTACAACAATTTGCTGTATTTTTCCAAGTTCTAAACCGGGTATAATACATAAAAAATCAACAGGTTGGTAATCCAAAAGCCATACACTACATAGTATAAACTAGAGTCGCTTTCTCTGTCCCTATGTCATTATGTCCCTTTGAACGCTTAAATCTTTAAAACTACGCAACGGATTTTGATGCGGTTTTTTTTAATAGATAGAGTGATTCAAGAGGAAGGTTTTTATGTATAATAAAACCGTGCGAAGCCGGGGCGGGTCGCTAGTTTTCAAATAAAATGTAAATGTGACTAAAATGATCAAAATCGTGACTTAACTGTTTTGTGACATACCTGTATTTTGTATACTCATGTGAGTCACATTTATTGTAAAGCAGAGTTTACATGAAACTGTCATCATTTTTAAAAGAATAATAGAATTTTTTATGTTATAAAAAAAAACTTAAAGATATACTGAACTGAAAGAATGACAGTCGTAAGATGATCAATGATTAGTTACCTAATTATCATCTAATCAGCGTTCGTACACCCCGATTTGATTTGACCAGTGTGTTAAATTAATCACTTTATCAACTGATTTACGATTTGAACAACGTTCTAGAAACCGGCTGTTAGTGATGCAAAATGAGGAGGTTCTCATGACGTATGCAAAGAATGATGGCAAGAATTTTCGGCTATCGTGTACACGTATCGCAAGGGTATCAACCGATAGCTCCTAAAATTTTCCCAAGAGTTTTGTACTTAGATTTTGTCCTGACTTGGATATATTTAATTGATAGGGAGAGTTTCTTTTCGTTCCTGCATTATAATAATAATATGGCTAAAACATAATAATTTATAAGCAAATCGACAAAACTTACTCATCTGAAAGTGAACTATCAGTGCTACTAACAATTGTACTTTTGTTTTCAATTGTACATATTTCAATGTTAATTACTGTATGTGTGTGCTAAATAAATGTTTTACCTATCTAACTACTGTTGTTGTTTGTAAATGAAGCCAAACTCATGTACCTAGGTATAATAATAATTTTTACATAGTAAAAAACAAAGTCGCTTTTTCTGTCCCTATTTCCCTTTGACTGCTTTAATCTTTAAAACTACACAATGGATTTTGATGCGGTTTTTTTAATACATTACCTCTAGATAGAGTGATTCAAGAGGAAGGTTTATACGTATAATAAAACCGTCGAAGCCGGGGCGGGTCGCTAGTTAGTTATAAAATAATAACTCAATCAAATTGGAGACAAATATGTTAATACCTAGGCACCTACTAATTCAAATGTTTGGTTCCAATCCAGGGATGTACTGTAGCTATCAAGTCTATCCAATTTCCTCCAAGGTACGAAATTTCATCTAAACAACTTATGTAGTTACGGAGATTACCTATAACAAAAATTCACACAGACTTTCCCAATTATTATAATAGTAAGGTAAGATAGTATGATAAGACTTGGACCAAAAGTAGAAAGCGCCGGCCAATGAAAAAAAAAATGAAATATTTCGGTAGAACATAACGTCTCGATAATTTTTAGCTATGGCGGCTATGCTGTGCTATTATTATTTAAGTGGTTAAATGAGGTCAAAAATTCGTAATTTTTGATATCGATTTTTGAAAAATCGATATTTCAGTAACTAACCAAATGAGTAATCTACTACCTCTACATAAAAATAAGTCGGGTTTTCCTTCCTGACGCTATAACTCCAGAACGCACGAACCAATTTCCACGGTTTTGCATTCGTTGGAAAGGTCTCGGGCTCCGTGAGGTTTATAGTATTTTTTTTTTATTTTTTTTTTATTTGCAAACATGAGTAATAGAGGTGTTGATTTATAAAGAGGCACAACATGTTCTACCTTAGTCTAGGGCATGCAAATATACAAAGTTTAATGTTCTCTAATTAATTACAATTCAAATATCTTATTAAAATTACAAATAAAATTCAATTAAAAATAAACTGCATTACTAATTAATTATTTAATATGTCCTTATCCGATAAAAAATAATTAATATTGTAATAACATTTTGACGTCAATGTATTGTAGAGTTTATTCTTAAACTGTTGCAGCGGTAGCAATTTAAGGTTGCTCGGCAATTTATTAAAAATTTTTGGCGCCATTCCATAAAAACTTTTACTAAGTAGAGCTGTTTTTGCACTGGTCGAACACAGGCGTTGTTGGTCGCGTCTACTGCGGGAGTGACTTGACTTTTCAAATAAATTAATATTAATTTTAACAAAAACCGCTATCTCAAAAATGTAGAGTGCTGGAAATGTAAGTAAAAATGCTGTAAAGCAGGGTTTACAACTGTCAGTTGGCTTCAGGCCATACATAGCCCTTAAACATCTTTTTTGTGACTTAAAGATCTTTTCTCTGTCCGTGCAGTTTCCCCAAAACATAATGCCGTACCGCAATTTAGATGACACGTAGCTGTGATACACGGTTTTAAGTGCATCCATACCAACGATTTTTCACAGTTTGTAGAGCATGTATGCATATTTGCTGAGTGCCTTGCATACTTCATCAGCTTGTATTTGCCAGTTTAATCGCCTATCGATTGTAAGACCTAAAAATTTAGTATTGGCGGTTAACTCTACTATTTGATTTTTATATTGAGTTTGAGTTTCAGGCATAGGTATTGTCATGAACGTAGCCAGGCATGTGCTCAGTGTGGGGCAGGCACCAGGTCTTACCCCGGTATTGTATAATAAAACCGTGTGAAGCCGGGGCGGGGCGCTAGTTTTTTATAATGATATCTATGACTTAAATGAAATGTCCCCTTTTAAGTGAACAATTCATTTATTTCGAGGTACTTTCACTGACCTTATACACAAATCTATCTTATCATAATCCTATCTTATCTTCGAGACCTTCCGCCGGAGGCCTAATTGACACTTCTTGGTGTCTTGCAAAGCACATGTACCTACCATACCATCAAGTTTTAGATTATACCCAGAAAATAAGGTCCATACACCACATCGTTATAATTAAAATAGGGGTGATTTATTCTCATTCGGGCATTATTTTTTGAAGGGACCTATCGTTGCTGGTACCTATAGAGTCAGTGTTTTTTCAATTATTTATACTGTACTATAAATTTTATTAAATTTTTATTAAACCTGTAATAATTAAGTTGTTAAACTTACAAATTATGCATATACTTACTAACATATATTTCATATATTTTGGTAATAGTTTAGTAGTAGTTTTTTAATTACATAACTTTAATAGCAAAGAAGAGGAAATGAAACATAATTTAGATTAAACATTAGATGAAATTTATTTAGTCCGGTCAATTTTGAGATTCGAAGCTACATAAATTCCCCTTCATTTTTCACGATTTTCATCAAAACGGTAAGTTTTATCATAAAAAATATCGACAAAAATTGTAAATTATCTACAAAAAATGGTTAGGTTCAGTTCGGTTCGGTTCGTTAGGTTAGGTTAGGTTAGGTTAGGTTAGGTTAGGTTAGGTTAGGTTAGGTTAGGTTAGTTTAGGTTAGGTTTTTTTTTTTTTTTTTTCCTAGTGGGCCTACTGTCTACCCGCGATGGGGTAGCCCGCGAAAGTCTGCTAGGATTTTCTCGTTCCTTTGACGTGTAATGAATCAAAGTCTGTTTGCTTTTTATTTCTATTCTACAGGGGGATACATTCATGCCCACGCAGGGCTTCAGGATTTATGACTAATTATTAACTACTTTTTACAATATTAATAATAATTTATTTATTTCAGACAACTTACAGTCCAATATGTTAGTAAGCTTATAACTAGGGGTTAGTACTTAAACGTAATTAATGATTTTGTCCTCTGAATCAATTTATAAATAATAGGACAGTCAAATTTTTCAGCAATCGCGGTTAGGATGCTGTTGCTACTCCCGCGGGTTCTGCTGAGTAGTGAGGCCGACTTCTTTCGCCAAATGGCATCGAAGGTGTCGGTACGAGCCTGGGCGAACATGGCCGAGGCACTGCAGAATCGCGGCAGTCGCAACAGCAACCTAAACGCGTTATTATATTGGACCCGCAGAGCATTGTAAGCTTTTTGGGTATAGTTGACCCACAGACTCGCTGAGTAAAGTGATGTACAGTATGCTCTGAATAATGTTACCTTCACCGCATCTGTACATCGTGCGAATCTGCGGGCCAGCATATTTGCCCTGACTGACAATGCTCTGCGTTCCCTCTCCATATCGTCATCGTCCCTAAGGTCTTCAGTCACCAAGTGTCCCAGGTATTTAAAGTTATACACTCTTTTGAGAGGCACGCCATTCAGAGTTATCGGTGGAACAAACGCGGGACACTTGGTGCCTGCCTTGAAGACCATGTACTCTGACTTTTTAACATTGTATGCGAGTCCATGTGACGCAGCATAGGACTCACAAACAGCAAGAAGCTTTCGGAGTGCACTAACTGAGGGAGCCAGCAGCACCATGTCGTCAGCATAGCTAAGGGTGTAGGTAAGTAAACAATATTGTGTTTACTTAATTAATTACTTTCTAGGGTGCGGAGGTTACATCAACTTATTCTATTTTAGCTTTATTTTCAACATAACATTTTCTCTTATATTTATCTTATCTCTAAATATTATACTTTCTATTCTCTTATGCTTATTTATACCTATTTATCTTATGCTGTTCTATATATTGTTCAAAATATACATACACCATAATTTATGTACCTACTTATTTCTTTTTACAACATATTTTGCAATATCCGTACAATACATTAAAAATCTGTCTCTAGTGTCATTGTTTGTGATTAGCTGATTGAGATTTTCTGTGGAGATCTGAAGGCTTAAGGTTTGCTCAGCTTCATAACGTTTGAGTGCAAAAACAGGACAGTCTACGAGGATGTGCTTCACTGATTCGGCCACACCAGGCTCGCATATACACGATGGATTTTCCTTACACTTAAACCGGTTTAAGTATTCGGAAAACCCACCGTGCCCCGTGAGGATCTGCGTCAGCAAGCTCGTGGCCGGAAATTTCCTAACACATTTGTACGCCAGCACAGCGTCTGGGAAGAAGAGTTTGGTGACCCCTGCTGTCGTGCCGCTTATGTACCGCCGGTTCCATTCGCCAAGCGTGTTCTGTCGTATCTGACGCTTGACGAATGAGACCGGACAGTAATCATAATCGACTCGTCTCTTTGAGTTTGCAGCAGCTTCCTTCGCGAGCTGATCGGCGCGTTCGTTCCCCTCCAAACCTGCGTGGGCTTTGATCCAGAATAAAGATACCTCTTTATTCTGGACGAGGCTCGATGACAGATTTTCGCGAGCTTCCACGGCTAGAGGGTGAAGAGAACGATTGTTCGTCACCGATTGCAGCGCTGACCTCGAGTCGCTGTAGATCCCAAAAGACAGCTCTTTACGCTTGAGGATCTCCCTAGTGGCTTTGCAAATTGCCAGAAGTTCGGCCTGATAGACTGTGCAGTAAGACGGCAATTTAAGCTTGAGGGCTTGGATCTCGGCATCACCAATCCAGAGGGATAGTGCTGCTCCGACTTCGCCCTCAATCTTACTGCCGTCGGTGTAAATTTTTACTGTCGAGTCATGATCTGGTTCTTGGTCTATCAAGCCGAACTCCAGGCATATATGCTCCGACGGATGTTTTGTCTGAGCGTACGGCACAAGTCTTTCCACCTCCCTACCCATTAGGTCTGGCCGGGGTACCCCCCTCTTCGCCTCATACAGGGCAGCTGCCTCTTGTATGCGGAGGTCGAGTGGGAGTATCCCGGCCAGAGTCAGGGCAGCGTTCAGGGAGACGGTGCGGTACGCTCGCGTAAGCTTCTGGGCAAATCCTCGTTGGACCGCGTTTAGCTGCTTCTGGATCATTATCTTCTCCGTTGCCGGTGCCCAGACACTGGCCGCGTACATGATTACTGGCTCTACGGCCGCCGTGTAAATAACCCTAACAACTTCAGGGTTCAGGCCCCAGCTGATCCTGGCGGCTCTAGATAACTGCTTATAAATGTTCAACGCCTTCCTGCACACGTTGGCAGCATGGCTGTTGAACGTAAGCTTGTTATCTATCGTGAGCCCCAGGATCTTGACCTCCGATGACAGGTTGATGTCGACCCCGCCCATGCTAAGGAGTGGTGTATCATACTTAAGTTTTCTAGTTATGACCATTGCATTGGTCTTATGTGGCGCGAACTTTAACTTGTTTCTGATACCCCACTCCCCAACATAGGCGAGGGCGGCATTTGCCTGTTGCTGGACTTGTAGAGCCGTGTCCCCGTCAAACACAAGGACCACGTCGTCTGCGAACGCCTGACAGTAATCCTGCCTATCCTCAAGTCCTTTCAGTAACGGATCTAAAAGGAGATTCCACATAATGGGACCCCCTATCGACCCCTGGACGCAGCCCTTCCTAGTGACCTTTATGTGCTCCTCCCCCGCGTACCTGACCCTAACCTGCCTATCAGATAAATAACTATCTATTAGCCTTCTGATGTTGATAGGCGTCTCCTCCTCCGCCAGCCTGCACCTTATCGCGGGCCACCAGGCACTATCGAAGGCTCCCTCTATGTCCAATGATATCATGATAACGATCTTCTTTTCATTCAGTTTTATTTGTATGTGGTGTATCATGTCATAGAGGGAGTCCTCGGTACTCCTCTTGGGCATAAAGCCGTACTGACGCCCGCTCATCCTTGGTATAAGGTGCCATTTCAGCCGCGCTACGATCATCTTTTCGAGGATCTTTCCTGGCACCGACAACAACCCTATAGGCCTGTAAGATTTCGGGTTTGTGTAGTCGTCCTTGCCTGGCTTCCTCAATACCACTACTGTGGCATCCTTCCAGATGTCTGGGAAGTGTGAGAGAGCCAGGCATCTATTTGCCAGTGCCAAGAAAGCCTCTGGATCTCTCCTTATAACTTGGCTGCAGATGTCGGCAGTGAGACCATCTGCTCCCGGAGCTTTTTTGGGGTTGAAGTCTTCCACCGCTGTTCTGAGCTCCTCCATCGTAAACGGTGAGTCATGAAGCTCATCATGCACTGCACCGTTTACTTGGTCTGCTTTTGTTCTGGTCAGTCGGTGGTCGGCATTATCCTCTTCCACTCTGTCTTCCGGGTAAAAGATATCTGCCAAGGTTTTAGCAGACTTCTTTGGACTCATTTGCGTTTTTTAACTTATTTGGTTCGGTTCGGTTCGGTTCGTTAGGTTAGGTTAGGTTAGGTTAGGTTAGGTTAGGTTAGGTTAGGTTAGGTTAGGTTAGGTTAGGTTAGGTTAGGTTAGGTTAGGTTAGGTTAGGTTAGGTTAGGTTAGGTTAGGTTAGGTTAGGTTAGGTTAGGTTAGGTTAGGTTAGGTTAGGTTAGGTTAGGTTAGGTTAGGTTAGGTTAGTTAGGTAAAGTCAGGTTAGGTTAGGTTCCACGACTGGTGGACTAACCTAACCTAACCTAACCTAACCTAGCCTAACCTAACCTAACCTAACCTAACCTAACCTAACCTAACCTAACCTAACCTAACCTAACCTAACCTAACCTAACCTAACCTAACCTAACCTAACCTAACCTAACCTAACCTAACCTAACCTAACCTAACCTAACCTAACCTAACCTAACGAACCGAACCGAACCTAACCGAACCTAACTGAACCTAGCCTAACCAAACCTAAACTAACCTAACCTAACCTAACGAACCGAACCGAACCGAACCGAACCGAACCTAACCGAACCTAACCTTACCGAACCTAGCCTAACCAAACCTAAACTAACCTAACCTAACCTAACCTAACCTAACCTAACGAACCGAACCGAACCGAACCGAACCGAACCTAACCATTTTTTGTAGATAATTTTATGATTTTCAATTTTTGTCGATATATTTTTATGATAAAACTTACCGTTTTGATGAAAATCGTGAAAAATGAAGGGGAATTTATGTAGCTTCGAATGTCTTAATTGACCGGACTAAATAACTTTTATCTTATGTTTAATCTAAATTATGTCTCATTCACTCCTTCTTCGCTATTAAAGTTATGTTATTAAAAAACTACTACTAAACTATTACCAAAATATATGAAGTTTAGGTTAGTAAATATATGCATAATTTATAAGTTTAACAACTTAATTATTACAGGTTAAATAAAAATTTAATAAAATTTATTGTACAGTATAAACAATTGAAAAAACACTGACTCTATAGGTACCAACAACGATAGGACCCTTCAAAAAATACTACCCGAATGAGAATAAATCACCCCTATTTTAATTATACTGATGTGGTGTATGGACCTTATTTTCTGGGTATAATCTAAAACTTGATGGTATGGTAGGTACATGTGCTTTGCAAGACACCAAGAATAGTAAATTAGACCTCTGGCGGAAGGTCTCGAAGATAAGGTAGATAAGGAGGATAGGATTATGATAAGATAGATTGTGTATAAGGTCAGTGAAAGTACCTAGAAATAAATGAATAATGCACTTTAAAGGGGTCATTTTATTTAAGTCATAGATATCCTTATAGAAAAATTACTCAATTGGTTGGTTAGTGAAATATAGATTTTTAAAAAATCGATATCAAAAATTACGAGTTTTTGACCTCATTTAACCACCTAAATAATAATGCTCAAAATACCAATAAAATATCAATACCATAAATGGACTAATTTAAACGAACGTTTTTAATGTAGTCGTTAGTTATTCCTTAATAAATAAATAAACTTGATCCATTACTATCTTGGAAGAATCATATTGAGTCGACCTGTAGAAAAATGGCGAAAGTAATTTACGCGCTTAAGCAACTTAGACCCATTTCTTTAGATAAAGCTCTGAAAGACATGTATTACGCATATACAGGGTGTCCCATAATGAGTGGATAACCTGAAAGGTGCTTATGCGCCAAGTCAAGGCCAATCAGAAACATTTTTTATTTTTTTTCTAACTTGACCCGTTCGGAAAATATTTAATATTTTGTAAATTTGGAAAAATTTGTACCTTTGTTCACATTTTTGAACTTTGTGCCTACAATTTTAATAATTTTTAAATTTTTATTTTTTGAATATACTAAAGAAAAACAGTTTTTTTGAACACCGTAAGAAATATTTTGGTAACTAGGACCAGTAATTTTCAAGGCAGGTTTAAAGTAGAAAATTTTAATTTTTCATATTTTTATGCAAAGTTTGAGCTGCTGTGGTTAAAAAAAAAGATAAGGAAACCTAAGATGCCAGGTACTTTAAAAACATGTTCATTTCAAGAGCATCCTAAAATGATAATAAACGTTGAAATTTTGTAGGGTAAAAAACTGAGATATTGCTACTTTTGTGCCAAAAGGGGCCAAAGCTACTAAAAATAATATTGAATCAACACATCAATAAAATATCTTTTTCGCCTTACTCGTTCTAAAACGGTTACTTTGCTACTTAAAAACAGTGTGTGAAATCTCATCATCCATACAGCAATGTTTGAAAACGAAAGTTGTGAAGAAGTCCTACCCCTGTGAACCTACGGAGCTGAGACGTGGACACTCACGGTAGGGCTGCTCCACCAGTTCAAAGTCGCTCAGCGAGCTATGGAAAGAGCTATGCTCGGAGTTTCTCTGAAGGATAGGACTCGTAATGAATACATCCGACAGAGAACCAAAGTAATCGACATAGCTCAAAGAATTAGCAGGCTGAAGTGGCAGTGGGCCGGCTATATCTCATGAAGAACCGACAACCGTTGGGGTAAACGTGTTCTTCAGTGGAGACCGCGACTTGGCAAACGTAGTGTAGAACGACCTCCGACCAGGTAGGATGACGATCTGCGAAAGCCTGCTGGCAGATGCTGGATACGTCAAGCTGAAGACAGGGCGCTATGGCGCTCATTAAGGGAGACTTATGTCCAGCAGTGGACTAATATTTATTTATTTATTTAAAACATTTGTTTCTATAACTACCTGTGCTATTTGTAGTAGTTTCGGCAGGTTATTGTGAAAAATATCCACACTGTTCGCAGATAAGATATTCAGCAGATATATAGCGAGTGACATGGGGGCAAACTTAAGTAGGTTGGTCCTACAGTTGGGCACCTCCAGCATGGCGGGGCGGCGGCGCGCGCCCAAGTAGTCGTTGGGCGCGCGCAGCCGCAGCGTTATATTGGTTAATTTTTTCCGCATCGTTTTAGACTCGACGTCGAAGTTATATTAAGTTATAATAAATAAAATTAAATTAAGTTATAGTATTTAGGGAATAGGTTTTTTGTACACCAGTTCCTTCAAGTTGCCCCAGTAAAAGAAATCCAATAGGTTCAAGTCCAGCTACCGCGCTGGCCACTGGGAAGCGCCACCACGCGTAACCCATCTGTTTAGATACGCTGAATTTAAATCTTAAATAACGCCGTTTCTGAACGGCTTTGTGTACTGGACACCCGTCATTCTGTAGTTTGAATGCAGTTGGAATCTTCTTTCCAAATTCATACCAACAAATTCGTACTCATAACACAAACTCTCTTTACTTTCGGCTAGATTATTGTTTATTATTTATCAAAATATTTCCTATTTTCCAGCATGAATCAGCAAAAATAGATTTCCCTCACTATTTATAAGAAGCAAAGTAATCATTTTAGAACGAGTAAGGCGAAAAAGATATTTTATTGATGTGTTGGTTCAATATTATTTTTAGTAGCTTTGGCCCCTTTTGGCACAAAAGTAGCAATATCTCAGTTTTTTACCCTACAAAATTTCAACGTTTATTATCATTTTAGGATACTCTTGAAATGGACATGTTTTTAAAGTACCTGGCATCTTAGGTTTCCTTATCTTTTTTTTTAATCACAGCAGCTCAAACTTTGCATAAAAATATGAAAAATTAAAATTTTCTACTTTAAACCTGCCTTGAAAATTACTGGTCCTAGTTACCAAAATATTGCTTACGGTGTTCAAAAAAACTATTTTTCTTTAGTATATTCCAAAAATAAAAATTAAAAAATTATTAAAATTGTAGGCACAAAGTCCAAAAATGTGAACAAAGGTACAAATTTTTCCAAATTTACCAAATATTAAATATTTTCCAAACGGGTCAAGTTAGAAAAAAAATAAAAAATGTTTCTGATTGGCCTTGACTTGGTGCATAAGCACCTTTCAGGTTATCCACTCATTATGGGACACCCTGTATTTACTCAATTATGTCTTATGGTATCATTTTATTGGGGAGCTCTACAGATTACGAATGTATTCTTAAATTACAAAAGCGTGCCATAGAAATACAGAGAGTCATGTCGTGATCATTTCAAAAACCTTCGGATATTAACATCAGTAGCGGTATTCATAATGGAGGTCATAAGATCCGTAAAAAATAATTTGAAAGAATATAAAATCAGAGGCGAAAGTAGCAAACGTGCCACGCGGCAGAAAATGATGCTAGAGCCGATTCACCATCGACTAAATATGGCAAAACAGCTTCCTAAAATAATGGGCCAAAAGCTGTATAACAAGCTCCCGATAGATCCTAAACCAGGTCCAAAAACCAGGGCTAAAATACTTTCAAGTATTTTTGATACTTAAAGTATTACGTACGGGTGGCGTGGGCGCGACTCGTAGCGCGTCACGCACCTTGGAAGTAAAATACTTGCATAGAAAGTTAACTCTTTCAGTCTTGGTGGGTAGTGTCAGTAACCACCTCTTCTCTAATTTTTTAATTAAAATCCAGACCTTGTAGCGGCAATATATTGAATTATTATGAAAGTTCAGACGATACTTGACGTGACGCGGCCAATTGTGAATAATTTCAGTGAGTGACAATTCAGTTGCTTTGAATTGATTGTTGCCGTATCGTACATTTTAGAGATTATTTATCTATTTTTATTTATTTATATTTTTTTATTCAATGTCTTTTTATATATCTCTTTTATACATGTATCGGTAAAAGAATTATTAATTTTATGTTTTCGATAAGTATTTAGAACAAAAGTGTGGTGGTTAGTAACGCTAACCACCGTGACTGTTGCAGGTTTTTAGTCTTAGTCTATAATGCAACGTAGACGTATAAAAAAAATTGAATTTTTCTTATTTATTTCAGAACTAGCAGCGCCCCGCGGTTTCACCCGCATAATTCCCGTTCCCGTGCGAATTCCGGGATAAAATGTAGCCTATGTGTTATTCCAGACTATAATCTATCTTTGTGCTAAATTTCATCCATATCCGTTCAGTAGTATTTGCGTGAAAGAGTAACAAACATCCATACTTACAAACTTTCGCGTTTATAATATAAGTAGGATGTCACCGGCTAACAGATAGAGAAATGGAAGAGTTCTTATTGGAAGACATTCCTTCAGGTGGCGATAGTATTTGTAGCGATGATGATGCCGAAGTGAATGCCGAACTGACGCCAGCATATCTCAGACAAAGACACGATTCAGTGAACAGCAATCGCAGCTCCACAGCCTCTTCTCCAGGACCTGCACAACTCAAACGACAAAAACCTACATCTGAGAATCTGAGAAAATACACCTGGAATGAGAGTACTACTTCTAGAAGATGTTGTAAATGTAGACATGTATAGTGCAATACATGTTTCTCTGATTTTCATAAAAAGTAATTAAAAGTTTAATTTGCCAGCGGAAAAGTTCAATAAACATTATAATTTTAATAAATAATAGACACCATACATCTTAGTTTAATTTGTACCAATAGTCATGGTGGTTAGTGTGACTAACCACCTCCTACCTTGAAAGCCTTAATACCTAAACTTTTTTTCTTACTTTTTTTGATATTTTATTTGTAATTGATGCTAAAACAAACATAAAAATGTTTATAATATTCTCAATGTAAAAGCGTGAATGAAAGAGTTAATCCCAGTTTGCATGAGAATAAAGCTCGTAATTGTGTGAGCAAAAAAATACTTGCAAGCAAAACCAGCCAGGCTAAAATACTTTCATAAGATATTGATCCGTGCGCATTTTGTTATAGAGAACAAAATAGTATCTACGACAAATACTTGTAACAAATTACTTTTCCAATATTTTAATTTATGAGCATGGATAGATTCATACCTGCTTTTAGGTTTTATTTTCTAGTAAGTACTATCTATTTAATAGTACCTAACTTTACCGATTAAATGAGATACCTAATAAGTAATTTATTTTTGATGTTATTCACTTATGAATTCAGTAAGGTGCATGAATTTAAATAAGAAGGTAACCTTAGATCACTATCTATGTACCTATCTAATTATAACAGTCATAGCATAGAGATTGGGACGTGTGCTCTTCATTGTAGGCGTGGAATTAGATTTTAGTTGTAAGTACCTAGTTATTATGAAAACCCAACGCCTACATAAAATTAATAGCACACCGACGTCTGCTATTAGTTTTTTGTAGGGGGCGTGTTTTACTAGTACTTACCTAAGGAAGGGAGACTCGCTTCTCACTCTACTCTCTAGGTAGGTACTCGTATCGTAGGTTTGAAGAATATCTACTTGATACTTTAAGTTTCAATTTGTTATTTTGATTGATTTAATGAAGACTCATAAATTACAAGTTTAACATACTGCTGGCGATCGCGCAGATAGTCGGCGAAAAGTCTGAGAAGATTATGCGCGAAGCCTATGGCGCTTAGTTTGGATATCGAAGTAGAGCACGTCCACCTGACTACCAAGATCTATACTCTACAAGTGTCAAGAGATTGGAATTGACCGACCGCTTATCTCTAAAACCATGCTGTGCATTGCATAAGAAGGTCTTAACTTGTGAGTATATGATTGTATGTAAGACGATTTCAAGTACCTTAGAAGGAGAAGACAAGATGGCGATCGGACGATACTCCTCGACAGTAAGTTTATTCGAGTTTTTTGGGATCGGTGTTACCCTTGACACCTTCCAATGTGCCGGATATCTACCTGTCCGTAATGCCAAATTAAAAATGTGATACAGCGGGGATACCATGCTCTTACCGACTGACTTTATAAGAGCCGGTGGCACGGCGTCCGGCCCTATCGAGCTTTTAACTTTTAACTTTTTGATTCCGTAGAGCACATCTGCAGGAGTAAATTCAGCAATATAGTTGCTGTTACAGCTCTGGTCCCAAGCGTTGGATTTTTCACCCATCAAAAGGGAACGTGAGCTGGGTTTAGACCGTCGTGAGACAGGTTAGTTTTACCCTACTGATGGCTTGTCGTTGCGATAGTAATACTGCTCAGTACGAGAGGAACCGCAGTTTCGGACATTTGGTTCATGCACTCGGCCGAGCGGCCGGTGGTGCGAAGCTACCATCCGCGGGATTATGCCTGAACGCCTCTAAGGCCGAAGCCAGCCTAGCCGAATCCGGCAAGGATATGCTCACTGTGGAGCCCCGAGAGTCGGGAGGCTCTAAACAATGTGACTTTACTAGTTGCGCTTTACTTCGTAAGGCGTGACGTCGAAGCCCATTTGGACCGCGGAGATCGGTGCGTACGGTTTAACACGTGCACCACGGCTCCTTCTGGTTCGGATATAACTCAGTTCGATGTCGGGGCTCGGAATAGTCTGTAGACGACTTACGTTCCTGGCGGGGTGTTGTGGTCGGTAGAGCAGCGTCGTGCTGCGATCTGTTGAGACTCAGCCCTACGCCAGGTGATTCGTCCGAGGACGAGTTTTTTTTTTTAATTTTTATAGTATTGTTATTCTATGAACATGTAAAACGGCAAGGTCCGAGTCTAACTTTACTAACTTAACTAACATTACTAACTTTACTAACTATACTAACATTACTCATTTTAACATTACTAACATTACTACTAACTTTAACATTACTAACTTTACCAACATAACTAACTTTACTAACTTTACTAACATTACTAACTTTACTAACTTTAGGTACTAACTTTACTAACTTTACTAACATTACTAACTTTACTAACTACTAACTTTACTAACTTTACTAACTTTAGGTTCTAACTTTACTAACTTTACTAACATTACTAACTTTAGGTACTAACTTTACTAACATTACTAACTTTACTAACTACGATTATACATTGTACCTGATGATGAACTTCGATTGCATGCAACCTTTAGACTGTTTTGAACGGTCTGCAGTTAGCTCGATTGTATATACTGGTTTTATTTTTTTCTATTCCGTTTATTTTTATACATTTTTTTAAATTTAGCTCTTGTTAGCTTGTTCTTGTAATTTTCAGTACTTTACTTATTTACCTTATAGAACTTCATTAACAACGAAAATTATAATCAAAAAATGTATACCTACTTGTAAATATACTATTCAAATCATTGAGCTAACTACAGACGGTCGAAAACAGTCTAGAGGTATCTCAATTGTTTACTTTATTAATTTAAGAAAGAAAATAACAATCAAGGAATAGAACCTTATTAAAACTATTATTTACAATATTTTGGTAGGTTGAAAACAGTCTAGAGTTAGCTCAACTGAATGAAAGAATGGATGAAAACTCTTTATTATACTTAAATGTACCACAAAAAGGCTGAAAATGATACATAAAAATACTGCAAACTAAGACTAAGTATAAATAAATAAATAATAATAAATAATTTCGGACAGTCCACACAGCATAATCCAGCCCAAGCTAAGCAGTTAAGATAGATAAGGGCGACCCTATCGCTAAAAGCGTTCTCTTCCAGGCAACCTTTGGATGGACCGGATATAAAAGAACAATATAGACGGTGGTAGTTACATTAGATCTACTTCTCTAGATAGATGGAAAAGAAAAAAATACATACCCAATAAGCTACCAATGTTATAAACTTACATAAACATGTAACTTTATATAGTTAGATAAATAATGTACCACACGTTCATGTGGTAATTCCGGGAAAAATGTATAAAATGTTACCTATGTGTTATTCCAGACTATGATCTATCTCTTTGCCAAATTTCATCCATATCCGTTCAGTAGTTTTTGCATGAAAGAGTAACAAATATCCATCTATCCATCCATACTTACAAACTTTCGCGTTTATAATATTACTAGCGACCCGCCCCGGATTCGCATATTCATTAAAATATGCAAATTTTAATATTTTTGAGATAAGCACATTAATGTAGTAAATACAATATCAATACAATATCGAGCTCGTATTTTTTTACCTGATTATGAGACTAGATGCCGTAAGTTCCACTTTCTTCCCACTCTTTAAACGCAGACAAGTGGCTGATTTGACTTACCTAATTAATATAGCAAACGGAACTGTTGATTGCCCAGAGCTTCTTGAGCAAATAGGACTGCGCACATGCAAGCTTGCACCTATCGTAAGGACTAATTATAGGCAGAACGCATTTGTTTATAGAGCTTCTAGCTCGTTTAACTCATTAGTACATGAAAACAGCAATATAGATTTATTCAACACCAGTTCAAGTAAGCTTAAACGCTTGCTTAATGATACATTTTTCGTTTTAGTTTGAGAAATTCTCTTGTTTGTGCTTGTACTTAGTATAAAAAACAATCTATTTTTCTTTTTTAGTTATTGTTATTGCTAGTAAGTCGTCAACTTAACTTCTTTTTTTAAGCAGTTTTACTAATAGGTTTATATTAATAAGTTACTTTTAATATATCTAGTTTTCTGTAAAAAAAATTTAAGTTAAAATTAATACCTATATGTCTACTTTCTGTAAATTCATCTCAAGTCAACAGATCTCAAGTTGCTGCTTTAATTTATTATTTGTGAAAACTTTTAATTGGCCTTAATTTAAAAATTCTTTGTATCTACTCATTGTCTAGCTGTAAGTTTTCCTAAAATTGTAAAAATAAAATAAAATAAATTTGAAGTATGTTTTTTGTTTTAATACAATAATACCTAAATTATGTCACAGTAACAGCTGATTTCTGGAACGCAGATCATCTTAATAGTTAACTAATCAATGTTCAAATCACTATTCAAGTGTCATTTGGGTTTCTCGAACATTGATTACGTACTTATATTTTGAAAAACAAAACTCTTGTCAAATAACATAATACGCTAATTAGGCCTGATTCTTTGTTCAAGCTCTTGTCAAATCAATAAATAACTAATCGGCGATTTTGCTCTAATTAGTTAAAATTATTACAACAATTTGCTGTATTTTTCCAAGTTCTAAACCGGGTATAATACATAAAAAATCAACAGGTTGGTAATCCAAAAGCCATACACTACATAGTATAAACTAGAGTCGCTTTCTCTGTCCCTATGTCATTATGTCCCTTTGAACGCTTAAATCTTTAAAACTACGCAACGGATTTTGATGCGGTTTTTTTTAATAGATAGAGTGATTCAAGAGGAAGGTTTTTATGTATAATAAAACCGTGCGAAGCCGGGGCGGGTCGCTAGTTTTCAAATAAAATGTAAATGTGACTAAAATGATCAAAATCGTGACTCATGTGAGTCACATTTATTGTAAAGCAGAGTTTACATGAAACTGTCATCATTTTTAAAAGAATAATAGAATTTTTTATAACATAAAAAAAAACTTAAAGATATACTGAACTGAAAGAATGACAGTCGTAAGATGATCAATGATTAGTTACCTAATTATCATCTAATCAGCGTTCGTACACCCCGATTTGATTTGACCAGTGTGTTAAATTAATCACTTTATCAACTGATTTACGATTTGAACAACGTTCTAGAAACCGGCTGTTAGTGATGCAAAATGAGGAGGTTCTCATGACGTATGCAAAGAATGATGGCAAGAATTTTCGGCTATCGTGTACACGTATCGCAAGGGTATCAACCGATAGCTCCTAAAATTTTCCCAAGAGTTTTGTACTTAGATTTTGTCCTGACTTGGATATATTTAATTGATAGGGAGAGTTTCTTTTCGTTCCTGCATTATAATAATAATATGGCTAAAACATAATAATTTATAAGCAAATCGACAAAACTTACTCATCTGAAAGTGAACTATCAGTGCTACTAACAATTGTACTTTTGTTTTCAATTGTACATATTTCAATGTTAATTACTGTATGTGTGTGCTAAATAAATGTTTTACCTATCTAACTACTGTTGTTGTTTGTAAATGAAGCCAAACTCATGTACCTAGGTATAATAATAATTTTTACATAGTAAAAAACAAAGTCGCTTTTTCTGTCCCTATTTCCCTTTGACTGCTTTAATCTTTAAAACTACACAATGGATTTTGATGCGGTTTTTTTAATACATTACCTCTAGATAGAGTGATTCAAGAGGAAGGTTTATACGTATAATAAAACCGTCGAAGCCGGGGCGGGTCGCTAGTTAGTTATAAAATAATAACTCAATCAAATTGGAGACAAATATGTTAATACCTAGGCACCTACTAATTCAAATGTTTGGTTCCAATCCAGGGATGTACTGTAGCTATCAAGTCTATCCAATTTCCTCCAAGGTACGAAATTTCATCTAAACAACTTATGTAGTTACGGAGATTACCTATAACAAAAATTCACACAGACTTTCCCAATTATTATAATAGTAAGGTAAGATAGTATGATAAGACTTGGACCAAAAGTAGAAAGCGCCGGCCAATGAAAAAAAAAATGAAATATTTCGGTAGAACATAACGTCTCGATAATTTTTAGCTATGGCGGCTATGCTGTGCTATTATTATTTAAGTGGTTAAATGAGGTCAAAAATTCGTAATTTTTGATATCGATTTTTGAAAAATCGATATTTCAGTAACTAACCAAATGAGTAATCTACTACCTCTACATAAAAATAAGTCGGGTTTTCCTTCCTGACGCTATAACTCCAGAACGCACGAACCAATTTCCACGGTTTTGCATTCGTTGGAAAGGTCTCGGGCTCCGTGAGGTTTATAGTATTTTTTTTTTATTTTTTTTTTATTTGCAAACATGAGTAATAGAGGTGTTGATTTATAAAGAGGCACAACATGTTCTACCTTAGTCTAGGGCATGCAAATATACAAAGTTTAATGTTCTCTAATTAATTACAATTCAAATATCTTATTAAAATTACAAATAAAATTCAATTAAAAATAAACTGCATTACTAATTAATTATTTAATATGTCCTTATCCGATAAAAAATAATTAATATTGTAATAACATTTTGACGTCAATGTATTGTAGAGTTTATTCTTAAACTGTTGCAGCGGTAGCAATTTAAGGTTGCTCGGCAATTTATTAAAAATTTTTGGCGCCATTCCATAAAAACTTTTACTAAGTAGAGCTGTTTTTGCACTGGTCGAACACAGGCGTTGTTGGTCGCGTCTACTGCGGGAGTGACTTGACTTTTCAAATAAATTAATATTAATTTTAACAAAAACCGCTATCTCAAAAATGTAGAGTGCTGGAAATGTAAGTAAAAATGCTGTAAAGCAGGGTTTACAACTGTCAGTTGGCTTCAGGCCATACATAGCCCTTAAACATCTTTTTTGTGACTTAAAGATCTTTTCTCTGTCCGTGCAGTTTCCCCAAAACATAATGCCGTACCGCAATTTAGATGACACGTAGCTGTGATACACGGTTTTAAGTGCATCCATACCAACGATTTTTCACAGTTTGTAGAGCATGTATGCATATTTGCTGAGTGCCTTGCATACTTCATCAGCTTGTATTTGCCAGTTTAATTGCCTATCGATTGTAAGACCTAAAAATTTAGTATTGGCGGTTAACTCTACTATTTGATTTTTATATTGAGTTTGAGTTTCAGGCATAGGTATTGTCATGAACGTAGCCAGGCATGTGCTCAGTGTGGGGCAGGCACCAGGTCTTACCCCGGTATTGTATAATAAAACCGTGTGAAGCCGGGGCGGGGCGCTAGTTTTTTATAATGATATCTATGACTTAAATGAAATGTCCCCTTTTAAGTGAACAATTCATTTATTTCGAGGTACTTTCACTGACCTTATACACAAATCTATCTTATCATAATCCTATCTTATCTTCGAGACCTTCCGCCGGAGGCCTAATTGACACTTCTTGGTGTCTTGCAAAGCACATGTACCTACCATACCATCAAGTTTTAGATTATACCCAGAAAATAAGGTCCATACACCACATCGTTATAATTAAAATAGGGGTGATTTATTCTCATTCGGGCATTATTTTTTGAAGGGACCTATCGTTGCTGGTACCTATAGAGTCAGTGTTTTTTCAATTATTTATACTGTACTATAAATTTTATTAAATTTTTATTAAACCTGTAATAATTAAGTTGTTAAACTTACAAATTATGCATATACTTACTAACATATATTTCATATATTTTGGTAATAGTTTAGTAGTAGTTTTTTAATTACATAACTTTAATAGCAAAGAAGAGGAAATGAAACATAATTTAGATTAAACATTAGATGAAATTTATTTAGTCCGGTCAATTTTGAGATTCGAAGCTACATAAATTCCCCTTCATTTTTCACGATTTTCATCAAAACGGTAAGTTTTATCATAAAACATATCGACAAAAATTGTAAATTATCTACAAAAAATGGTTAGGTTCAGTTCGGTTCGGTTCGGTTCGTTAGGTTAGGTTAGGTTAGGTTAGGTTAGGTTAGGTTAGGTTAGAATAGGTTAGGTTAGTTTAGGTTAGGTTAGGCTAGGTTCGGTTAGGTTCGGTTCGGTTCGGTTCGGTTCGGTTCGGTTCGGTTCGTTAGGTTAGGTTAGGTTAGGTTAGGTTAGGTTAGGTTAGGTTAGGTTAGGTTAGGTTAGGTTAGGTTAGGTTAGGTTAGGTTAGGTTAGGTTAGGTTAGGTTAGGTTAGGTTAGGTTAGGTTAGGTTAGGTTAGGTTAGGTTAGGTTAGGTTAGGTTAGGTTAGGTAAGGTTAGGTTAGGTTAGGTTAGGTTAGGTTAGGTTAGTTAGGTAAAGTCAGGTTAGGTTAGGTTCCACGACTGGTGGACTAACCTAACCTAACCTAACATAACCTAGCCTAACCTAACCTAACCTAACCTAACCTAACCTAACCTAACCTAACCTAACCTAACCTAACCTAACCTAACCTAACCTAACCTAACCTAACCTAACCTAACCTAACCTAACCTAACCTAACCTAACCTAACCTAACGAACCGAACCGAACCTAACCGAACCTAACTGAACCTAGCCTGAAAAAACACTGACTCTATTGGTACCAACAACGATAGGACCCTTCAAAAAATACTACCCGAATGAGAATAAATCACCCCTATTTTAATTATACTGATGTGGTGTATGGACCTTATTTTCTGGGTATAATCTAAAACTTGATGGTATGGTAGGTACATGTGCTTTGCAAGACACCAAGAAGAGTAAATTAGACCTCTGGCGGAAGGTCTCGAAGATAAGGTAGATAAGGAGGATAGGATTATGATAAGATAGATTGTGTATAAGGTCAGTGAAAGTACCTAGAAATAAATGAATAATGCACTTTAAAGGGGTCATTTTATTTAAGTCATAGATATCCTTATAGAAAAATTACTCAATTGGTTGGTTAGTGAAATATAGATTTTTAAAAAATCGATATCAAAAATTACGAGTTTTTGACCTCATTTAACCACCTAAATAATAATGCTCAAAATACCAATAAAATATCAATACCATAAATGGACTAATTTAAACGAACGTTTTTAATGTAGTCGTTAGTTATTCCTTAATAAATAAATAAACTTGATCCATTACTATCTTGGAAGAATCATATTGAGTCGACCTGTAGAAAAATGGCGAAAGTAATTTACGCGCTTAAGCAACTTAGACCCATTTCTTTAGATAAAGCTCTGAAAGACATGTATTACGCATATATTTACTCAATTATGTCTTATGGTATCATTTTATTGGGGAGCTCTACAGATTACGAATGTATTCTTAAATTACAAAAGCGTGCCATAGAAATACAGAGAGTCATGTCGTGATCATTTCAAAAACCTTCGGATATTAACATCAGTAGCGGTATTCATAATGGAGGTCATAAGATACGTAAAAAATAATTTGAAAGAATATAAAATCAGAGGCGAAAGTAGCAAACGTGCCACGCGGCAGAAAATGATGCTAGAGCCGATTCACCATCGACTAAATATGGCAAAACAGCTTCCTAAAATAATGGGCCAAAAGCTGTATAACAAGCTCCCGATAGATCTTAAACCAGGTCCAAAAACCAGGGCTAAAATACTTTCAAGTATTTTTGATACTTAAAGTATTACGTACGGGTGGCGTGGGCGCGACTCGTAGCGCGTCACGCACCTTGGAAGTAAAATACTTGCATAGAAAGTTAACTCTTTCAGTCTTGGTGGGTAGTGTCAGTAACCACCTCTTCTCTAATTTTTTAATTAAAATCCAGACCTTGTAGCGGCTATATATTGAATTATTATGAAAGTTCAGACCATACTTGACGTGACGCGGCCAATTGTGAATAATTTCAGTGAGTGACAATTCAGTTGCTTTGAATTGATTGTTGCCGTATCGTACATTTTAGAGATTATTTATCTATTTTTATTTATTTATATTTTTTTATTCAATGTCTTTTTATATATCTCTTTTATACATGTATCGGTAAAAGAATTATTAATTTTATGTTTTCGATAAGTATTTAGAACAAAAGTGTGGTGGTTAGTAACGCTAACCACCGTGACTGTTGCAGGTTTTTAGTCTTAGTCTATAATGCAACGTAGACGTATAAAAAAAATTGAATTTTTCTTATTTATTTCAGAACTAGCAGCGCCCCGCGGTTTCACCCGCATAATTCCCGTTCCCGTGCGAATTCCGGGATAAAATGTAGCCTATGTGTTATTCCAGACTATAATCTATCTTTGTGCTAAATTTCATCCATATCCGTTCAGTAGTATTTGCGTGAAAGAGTAACAAACATCCATACTTACAAACTTTCGCGTTTATAATATAAGTAGGATGTCACCGGCTAACAGATAGAGAAATGGAAGAGTTCTTATTGGAAGACATTCCTTCAGGTGGCGATAGTATTTGTAGCGATGATGATGCCGAAGTGAATGCCGAACTGACGCCAGCATATCTCAGACAAAGACACGATTCAGTGAACAGCAATCGCAGCTCCACAGCCTCTTCTCCAGGACCTGCACAACTCAAACGACAAAAACCTACATCTGAGAATCTGAGAAAATACACCTGGAATGAGAGTACTACTTCTAGAAGATGTTGTAAATGTAGACATGTATAGTGCAATACATGTTTCTCTGATTTTCATAAAAAGTAATTAAAAGTTTAATTTGCCAGCGGAAAAGTTCAATAAACATTATAATTTTAATAAATAATAGACACCATACATCTTAGTTTAATTTGTAATTGACGCTAAAACAAACATAAAAATGTTTATAATATTCTCAATGTAAAAGCGTGAATGAAAGAGTTAATCCTAGTTTGCATGAGAATAAAGCTCGTAATTGTGTGAGCAAAAAAATACTTGCAAGCAAAACCAGCCAGGCTAAAATACTTTCATAAGATATTGATCCGTGCGCATTTTGTTATAGAGAACAAAATAGTATCTACGACAAATACTTGTAACAAATTACTTTTCCAATATTTTAATTTATGAGCATGGATAGATTCATACCTGCTTTTAGGTTTTATTTTCTAGTAAGTACTATCTATTTAATAGTACCTAACTTTACCGATTAAATGAGATACCTAATAAGTAATTTATTTTTGATGTTATTCACTTATGAATTCAGTAAGGTGCATGAATTTAAATAAGAAGGTAACCTTAGATCACTATCTATGTACCTATCTAATTATAACAGTCATAGCATAGAGATTGGGACGTGTGCTCTTCATTGTAGGCGTGGAATTAGATTTTAGTTGTAAGTACCTAGTTATTATGAAAACCCAACGCCTACATAAAATTAATAGCACACCGACGTCTGCTATTAGTTTTTTGTAGGGGGCGTGTTTTACTAGTACTTACCTAAGGAAGGGAGACTCGCTTCTCACTCTACTCTCTAGGTAGGTACTCGTATCATAGGTTTGAAGAATATCTACTTGATACTTTAAGTTTCAATTTGTTATTTTGATTGATTTAATGAAGACTCATAAATTACAAGTTTAACATACTGCTGGCGATCGCGCAGATAGTCGGCGAAAAGTCTGAGAAGATTATGCGCGAAGCCTATGGCGCTTAGTTTGGATATCGAAGTAGAGCACGTCCACCTGACTACCAAGATCTATACTCTACAAGTGTCAAGAGATTGGAATTGACCGACCGCTTATCTCTAAAACCATGCTGTGCATTGCATAAGAAGGTCTTAACTTGTGCGTATATGATTGTATGTAAGACGATTTCAAGTACCTTAGAAGGAGAAGACAAGATGGCGATCGGACGATACTCCTCGACAGTAAGTTTATTCGAGTTTTTTGGGATCGGTGTTACCCTTGACACCTTCCAATGTGCCGGATATCTACCTGTCCGTAATGCCAAATTAAAAATGTGATACAGCGGGGATACCATGCTCTTACCGACTGACTTTATAAGAGCCGGTGGCACGGCGTCCGGCCCTATCGAGCTTTTAACTTTTAACTTTTTGATTCCGTAGAGCACATCTGCAGGAGTAAATTCAGCAATATAGTTGCTGTTACAGCTCTGGTCCCAAGCGTTGGATTTTTCACCCATCAAAAGGGAACGTGAGCTGGGTTTAGACCGTCGTGAGACAGGTTAGTTTTACCCTACTGATGGCTTGTCGTTGCGATAGTAATACTGCTCAGTACGAGAGGAACCGCAGTTTCGGACATTTGGTTCATGCACTCGGCCGAGCGGCCGGTGGTGCGAAGCTACCATCCGCGGGATTATGCCTGAACGCCTCTAAGGCCGAAGCCAGCCTAGCCGAATCCGGCAAGGATATGCTCACTGTGGAGCCCCGAGAGTCGGGAGGCTCTAAACAATGTGACTTTACTAGTTGCGCTTTACTTCGTAAGGCGTGACGTCGAAGCCCATTTGGACCGCGGAGATCGGTGCGTACGGTTTAACACGTGCACCACGGCTCCTTCTGGTTCGGATATAACTCAGTTCGATGTCGGGGCTCGGAATAGTCTGTAGACGACTTACGTTCCTGGCGGGGTGTTGTGGTCGGTAGAGCAGCGTCGTGCTGCGATCTGTTGAGACTCAGCCCTACGCCAGGTGATTCGTCCGAGGACGAGTTTTTTTTTTTAATTTTTATAGTATTGTTATTCTATGAACATGTAAAACGGCAAGGTCCGAGTCTAACTTTACTAACTTAACTAACATTACTAACTTTACTAACTATACTAACATTACTCATTTTAACATTACTAACATTACTACTAACTTTAACATTACTAACTTTACCAACATAACTAACTTTACTAACTTTACTAACATTACTAACTTTACTAACTTTAGGTACTAACTTTACTAACTTTACTAACATTACTAACTTTACTAACTACTAACTTTACTAACTTTACTAACTTTAGGTACTAACTTTACTAACTTTACTAACATTACTAACTTTAGGTACTAACTTTACTAACATTACTAACTTTACTAACTACGATTATACATTGTACCTGATGATGAACTTCGATTGCATGCAACCTTTAGACTGTTTTGAACGGTCTGCAGTTAGCTCGATTGTATATACTGGTTTTATTTTTTTCTATTCCGTTTATTTTTATACATTTTTTTAAATTTAGCTCTTGTTAGCTTGTTCTTGTAATTTTCAGTACTTTACTTATTTACCTTATAGAACTTCATTAACAACGAAAATTATAATCAAAAAATGTATACCTACTTGTAAATATACAATTCAAATCATTGAGCTAACTACAGACGGTCGAAAACAGTCTAGAGGTATCTCAATTGTTTACTTTATTAATTTAAGAAAGAAAATAACAATCAAGGAATAGAACCTTATTAAAACTATTATTTACAATATTTTGGTAGGTTGAAAACAGTCTAGAGTTAGCTCAACTGAATGAAAGAATGGATGAAAACTCTTTATTATACTTAAATGTACCACAAAAAGGCTGAAAATGAAACATAAAAATACTGCAAACTAAGACTAAGTATAAATAAATAAATAATAATAAATAATTTCGGACAGTCCACACAGCATAATCCAGCCCAAGCTAAGCAGTTAAGATAGATAAGGGCGACCCTATCGCTAAAAGCGATCTCTTCCAGGCAACCTTTGGATGGACCGGATATAAAAGAACAATATAGACGGTGGTAGTTACATTAGATCTACTTCTCTAGATAGATGGAAAAGAAAAAAATACATACCCAATAAGCTACCAATGTTATAAACTTACATAAACATGTAACTTTATATAGTTAGATAAATAATGTACCACACGTTCATGTGGTAATTCCGGGAAAAATGTATAAAATGTTACCTATGTGTTATTCCAGACTATGATCTATCTCTTTGCCAAATTTCATCCATATCCGTTCAGTAGTTTTTGCATGAAAGAGTAACAAATATCCATCTATCCATCCATACTTACAAACTTTCGCGTTTATAATATTACTAGCGACCCGCCCCGGATTCGCATATTCATTAAAATATGCAAATTTTAATATTTTTGAGATAAGCACATTAATGTAGTAAATACAATATCAATACAATATCGAGCTCGTATTTTTTTACCTGATTATGAGACTAGATGCCGTAAGTTCCACTTTCTTCCCACTCTTTAAACGCAGACAAGTGGCTGATTTGACTTACCTAATTAATATAGCAAACGGAACTGTTGATTGCCCAGAGCTTCTTGAGCAAATAGGACTGCGCACATGCACGCTTGCACCTATCGTAAGGACTAATTATAGGCAGAACGCATTTGTTTATAGAGCTTCTAGCTCGTTTAACTCATTAGTACATGAAAACAGCAATATAGATTTATTCAACACCAGTTCAAGTAAGCTTAAACGCTTGCTTAATGATACATTTTTCGTTTTAGTTTGAGAAATTCTCTTGTTTGTGCTTGTACTTAGTATAAAAAACAATCTATTTTTCTTTTTTAGTTATTGTTATTGCTAGTAAGTCGTCAACTTAACTTCTTTGTTTAAGCAGTTTTACTAATAGGTTTATATTAATAAGTTACTTTTAATATATCTAGTTTTCTGTAAAAAAAAATTAAGTTAAAATTAATACCTATATGTCTACTTTCTGTAAATTCATCTCAAGTCAACAGATCTCAAGTTGCTGCTTTAATTTATTATTTGTGAAAACTTTTAATTGGCCTTAATTTAAAAATTCTTTGTATCTACTCATTGTCTAGCTGTAAGTTTTCCTAAAATTGTAAAAATAAAATAAAATAAATTTGAAGTATGTTTTTTGTTTTAATACAATAATACCTAAATTATGTCACAGTAACAGCTGATTTCTGGAACGCAGATCATCTTAATAGTTAACTAATCAATGTTCAAATCACTATTCAAGTGTCATTTGGGTTTCTCGAACATTGATTACGTACTTATATTTTGAAAAACAAAACTCTTGTCAAATAACATAATACGCTAATTAGGCCTGATCCTTTGTTCAAGCTCTTGTCAAATCAATAAATAACTAATCGGCGATTTTGCTCCAATTAGTTGAAATTATTACAACAATTTGCTGTATTTTTCCAAGTTCTAAACCGGGTATAATACATAAAAAATCAACAGGTTGGTAATCCAAAAGCCATACACTACATAGTATAAACTAGAGTCGCTTTCTCTGTCCCTATGTCATTATGTCCCTTTGAACGCTTAAATCTTTAAAACTACGCCACGGATTTTGATGCGGTTTTTTTTAATAGATAGAGGTGATTCAAGAGGAAGGTTTTTATGTATAATAAAACCGTGCGAAGCCGGGGCGGGTCGCTAGTTTTCAAATAAAATGTAAATGTGACTAACATGATCAAAATCGTGACTTAACTGTTTTGTGACATACCTGTATTTTGTATACTCATGTGAGTCACATTTATTGTAAAGCAGAGTTTACATGAAACTGTCATCATTTTTAAAAGAATAATAGAATTTTTTATGTTATAAAAAAAAAACTTAAAGATATACTGAACTGAAAGAATGACAGTCGTAAGATGATCAATGATTAGTTACCTAATTATCATCTAATCAGCGTTCGTACACCCCGATTTGATTTGACCAGTGTGTTAAATTAATCACTTTATCAACTGATTTACGATTTGAACAACGTTCTAGAAACCGGCTGTTAGTGATGCAAAATGAGGAGGTTCTCATGACGTATGCAAAGAATGATGGCAAGAATTTTCGGCTATCGTGTACACGTATCGCAAGGGTATCAACCGATAGCTCCTAAAATTTTCCCAAGAGTTTTGTACTTAGATTTTGTCCTGACTTGGATATATTTAATTGATAGGGAGAGTTTCTTTTCGTTCCTGCATTATAATAATAATATGGCTAAAACATAATAATTTATAAGCAAATCGACAAAACTTACTCATCTGAAAGTGAACTATCAGTGCTACTAACAATTGTACTTTTGTTTTCAATTGTACATATTTCAATGTTAATTACTGTATGTGTGTGCTAAATAAATGTTTTACCTATCTAACTACTGTTGTTGTTTGTAAATGAAGCCAAACTCATGTACCTAGGTATAATAATAATTTTTACATAGTAAAAAACAAAGTCGCTTTTTCTGTCCCTATTTCCCTTTGACTGCTTTAATCTTTAAAACTACACAATGGATTTTGATGCGGTTTTTTTAATACATTACCTCTAGATAGAGTGATTCAAGAGGAAGGTTTATACGTATAATAAAACCGTCGAAGCCGGGGCGGGTCGCTAGTTAGTTATAAAATAATAACTCAATCAAATTGGAGACAAATATGTTAATACCTAGGCACCTACTAATTCAAATGTTTGGTTCCAATCCAGGGATGTACTGTAGCTATCAAGTCTATCCAATTTCCTCCAAGGTACGAAATTTCATCTAAACAACTTATGTAGTTACGGAGATTACCTATAACAAAAATTCACACAGACTTTCCCAATTATTATAATAGTAAGGTAAGATAGTATGATAAGACTTGGACCAAAAGTAGAAAGCGCCGGCCAATGAAAAAAAAAATGAAATATTTCGGTAGAACATAACGTCTCGATAATTTTTAGCTATGGCGGCTATGCTGTGCTATTATTATTTAAGTGGTTAAATGAGGTCAAAAATTCGTAATTTTTGATATCGATTTTTGAAAAATCGATATTTCAGTAACTAACCAAATGAGTAATCTACTACCTCTACATAAAAATAAGTCGGGTTTTCCTTCCTGACGCTATAACTCCAGAACGCACGAACCAATTTCCACGGTTTTGCATTCGTTGGAAAGGTCTCGGGCTCCGTGAGGTTTATAGTATTTTTTTTTTATTTTTTTTTTATTTGCAAACATGAGTAATAGAGGTGTTGATTTATAAAGAGGCACAACATGTTCTACCTTAGTCTAGGGCATGCAAATATACAAAGTTTAATGTTCTCTAATTAATTACAATTCAAATATCTTATTAAAATTACAAATAAAATTCAATTAAAAATAAACTGCATTACTAATTAATTATTTAATATGTCCTTATCCGATAAAAAATAATTAATATTGTAATAACATTTTGACGTCAATGTATTGTAGAGTTTATTCTTAAACTGTTGCAGCGGTAGCAATTTAAGGTTGCTCGGCAATTTATTAAAAATTTTTGGCGCCATTCCATAAAAACTTTTACTAAGTAGAGCTGTTTTTGCACTGGTCGAACACAGGCGTTGTTGGTCGCGTCTACTGCGGGAGTGACTTGACTTTTCAAATAAATTAATATTAATTTTAACAAAAACCGCTATCTCAAAAATGTAGAGTGCTGGAAATGTAAGTAAAAATGCTGTAAAGCAGGGTTTACAACTGTCAGTTGGCTTCAGGCCATACATAGCCCTTAAACATCTTTTTTGTGACTTAAAGATCTTTTCTCTGTCCGTGCAGTTTCCCCAAAACATAATGCCGTACCGCAATTTAGATGACACGTAGCTGTGATACACGGTTTTAAGTGCATCCATACCAACGATTTTTCGCAGTTTGTAGAGCATGTATGCATATTTGCTGAGTGCCTTGCATACTTCATCAGCTTGTATTTGCCAGTTTAATTGCCTATCGATTGTAAGACCTAAAAATTTAGTATTGGCGGTTAACTCTACTATTTGATTTTTATATTGAGTTTGAGTTTCAGGCATAGGTATTGTCATGAACGTAGCCAGGCATGTGCTCAGTGTGGGGCAGGCACCAGGTCTTACCCCGGTATTGTATAATAAAACCGTCTGAAGCCGGGGCGGGGCGCTAGTTTTTTATAATGATATGTATGACTTAAATGAAATGTCCCCTTTTAAGTGAACAATTCATTTATTTCGAGGTACTTTCACTGACCTTATACACAAATCTATCTTATCATAATCCTATCTTATCTTCGAGACCTTCCGCCGGAGGCCTAATTGACACTTCTTGGTGTCTTGCAAAGCACATGTACCTACCATACCATCAAGTTTTAGATTCTACCCAGAAAATAAGGTCCATACACCACATCGTTATAATTAAAATAGGGGTGATTTATTCTCATTCGGGCATTATTTTTTGAAGGGACCTATCGTTGCTGGTACCTATAGAGTCAGTGTTTTTTCAATTATTTATACTGTTCTATAAATTTTATTAAATTTTTATTAAACCTGTAATAATTAAGTTGTTAAACTTACAAATTATGCATATACTTACTAACATATATTTCATATATTTTGGTAATAGTTTAGTAGTAGTTTTTTAATTACATAACTTTAATAGCAAAGAAGAGGAAATGAAACATAATTTAGATTAAACATTAGATGAAATTTATTTAGTCCGGTCAATTTTGAGATTCGAAGCTACATAAATTCCCCTTCATTTTTCACGATTTTCATCAAAACGGTAAGTTTTATCATAAAAAATATCGACAAAAATTGTAAATTATCTACAAAAAATGGTTAGGTTCAGTTCGGTTCGGTTCGGTTCGTTAGGTTAGGTTAGGTTAGGTTAGGTTAGGTTAGGTTAGGTTAGGTTAGGTTAGGTTAGGTTAGGTTAGGTTAGGTTAGGTTAGGTTAGGTTAGGTTAGTTTAGGTTAGGTTAGGCTAGGTTCGGTTAGGTTCGGTTCGGTTCGGTTCGGTTCGGTTCGTTAGGTTAGGTTAGGTTAGGTTAGGTTAGGTTAGGTTAGGTTAGGTTAGGTTAGGTTAGGTTAGTTAGGTAAAGTCAGGTTAGGTTAGGTTCCACGACTGGTGGACTAACCTAACCTAACCTAACCTAACCTAGCCTAACCTAACCTAACCTAACCTAACCTAACCTAACCTAACCTAACCTAACCTAACCTAACCTAACCTAACCTAACCTAACCTAACCTAACCTAACCTAACCTAACCTAACCTAACCTAACCTAACCTAACGAACCGAACCGAACCTAACCGAACCTAACTGAACCTAGCCTAACCAAACCTAAACTAACCTAACCTAACCTAACGAACCGAACCGAACCGAACCGAACCGAACCGAACCGAACCGAACCGAACCGAACCGAACCTAACCGAACCTAACCTAACCGAACCTAGCCTAACCAAACCTAACCTAACCTAACCTAACCTAACCTAACCTAACGAACCGAACCGAACCGAACCGAACCGAACCGAACCGAACCTAACCATTTTTTGTAGATAATTTTATGATTTTCAATTTTTGTCGATATATTTTTATGATAAAACTTACCGTTTTGATGAAAATCGTGAAAAATGAAGGGGAATTTATGTAGCTTCGAATGTCTTAATTGACCGGACTAAATAACTTTTATCTTATGTTTAATCTAAATTATGTCTCATTCACTCCTTCTTCGCTATTAAAGTTATGTTATTAAAAAACTACTACTAAACTATTACCAAAATATATGAAGTTTAGGTTAGTAAATATATGCATAATTTATAAGTTTAACAACTTAATTATTACAGGTTAAATAAAAATTTAATAAAATTTATTGTACAGTATAAACAATTGAAAAAACACTGACTCTATAGGTACCAACAACGATAGGACCCTTCAAAAAATACTACCCGAATGAGAATAAATCACCCCTATTTTAATTATACTGATGTGGTGTATGGACCTTATTTTCTGGGTATAATCTAAAACTTGATGGTATGGTAGGTACATGTACTTTGCAAGACACCAAGAAGAGTAAATTAGACCTCTGGCGGAAGGTCTCGAAGATAAGGTAGATAAGGAGGATAGGATTATGATAAGATAGATTGTGTATAAGGTCAGTGAAAGTACCTAGAAATAAATGAATAATGCACTTTAAAGGGGTCATTTTATTTAAGTCATAGATATCCTTATAGAAAAATTACTCAATTGGTTGGTTAGTGAAATATAGATTTTTAAAAAATCGATATCAAAAATTACGAGTTTTTGACCTCATTTAACCACCTAAATAATAATGCTCAAAATACCAATAAAATATCAATACCATAAATGGACTTATTTAAACGAACGTTTTTAATGTAGTCGTTAGTTATTCCTTAATAAATAAATAAACTTGATCCATTACTATCTTGGAAGAATCATATTGAGTCGACCTGTAGAAAAATGGCGAAAGTAATTTACGCGCTTAAGCAACTTAGACCCATTTCTTTAGATAAAGCTCTGAAAGACATGTATTACGCATATATTTACTCAATTATGTCTTATGGTATCATTTTATTGGGGAGCTCTACAGATTACGAATGTATTCTTAAATTACAAAAGCGTGCCATAGAAATACAGAGAGTCATGTCGTGATCATTTCAAAAACCTTCGGATATTAACATCAGTAGCGGTATTCATAATGGAGGTCATAAGATACGTAAAAAATAATTTGAAAGAATATAAAATCAGAGGCGAAAGTAGCAAACGTGCCACGCGGCAGAAAATGATGCTAGAGCCGATTCACCATCGACTAAATATGGCAAAACAGCTTCCTAAAATAATGGGCCAAAAGCTGTATAACAAGCTCCCGATAGATCTTAAACCAGGTCCAAAAACCAGGGCTAAAATACTTTCAAGTATTTTTGATACTTAAAGTATTACGTACGGGTGGCGTGGGCGCGACTCGTAGCGCGTCACGCACCTTGGAAGTAAAATACTTGCATAGAAAGTTAACTCTTTCAGTCTTGGTGGGTAGTGTCAGTAACCACCTCTTCTCTAATTTTTTAATTAAAATCCAGACCTTGTAGCGGCAATATATTGAATTATTATGAAAGTTCAGACCATACTTGACGTGACGCGGCCAATTGTGAATAATTTCAGTGAGTGACAATTCAGTTGCTTTGAATTGATTGTTGCCGTATCGTACATTTTAGAGATTATTTATCTATTTTTATTTATTTATATTTTTTTATTCAATGTCTTTTTATATATCTCTTTTATACATGTATCGGTAAAAGAATTATTAATTTTATGTTTTCGATAAGTATTTAGAACAAAAGTGTGGTGGTTAGTAACGCTAACCACCGTGACTGTTGCAGGTTTTTAGTCTTAGTCTATAATGCAACGTAGACGTATAAAAAAAATTGAATTTTTCTTATTTATTTCAGAACTAGCAGCGCCCCGCGGTTTCACCCGCATAATTCCCGTTCCCGTGCGAATTCCGGGATAAAATGTAGCCTATGTGTTATTCCAGACTATAATCTATCTTTGTGCTAAATTTCATCCATATCCGTTCAGTAGTATTTGCGTGAAAGAGTAACAAACATCCATACTTACAAACTTTCGCGTTTATAATATAAGTAGGATGTCACCGGCTAACAGATAGAGAAATGGAAGAGTTCTTATTGGAAGACATTCCTTCAGGTGGCGATAGTATTTGTAGCGATGATGATGCCGAAGTGAATGCCGAACTGACGCCAGCATATCTCAGACAAAGACACGATTCAGTGAACAGCAATCGCAGCTCCACAGCCTCTTCTCCAGGACCTGCACAACTCAAACGACAAAAACCTACATCTGAGAATCTGAGAAAATACACCTGGAATGAGAGTACTACTTCTAGAAGATGTTGTAAATGTAGACATGTATAGTGCAATACATGTTTCTCTGATTTTCATAAAAAGTAATTAAAAGTTTAATTTGCCAGCGGAAAAGTTCAATAAACATTATAATTTTAATAAATAATAGACACCATACATCTTAGTTTAATTTGTACCAATAGTCATGGTGGTTAGTGTGACTAACCACCTCCTACCTTGAAAGCCTTAATACCTAAACTTTTTTTCTTACTTTTTTTGATATTTTATTTGTAATTGACGCTAAAACAAACATAAAAATGTTTATAATATTCTCAATGTAAAAGCGTGAATGAAAGAGTTAATCCTAGTTTGCATGAGAATAAAGCTCGTAATTGTGTGAGCAAAAAAATACTTGCAAGCAAAACCAGCCAGGCTAAAATACTTTCATAAGATATTGATCCGTGCGCATTTTGTTATAGAGAACAAAATAGTATCTACGACAAATACTTGTAACAAATTACTTTTCCAATATTTTAATTTATGAGCATGGATAGATTCATACCTGCTTTTAGGTTTTATTTTCTAGTAAGTACTATCTATTTAATAGTACCTAACTTTACCGATTAAATGAGATACCTAATAAGTAATTTATTTTTGATGTTATTCACTTATGAATTCAGTAAGGTGCATGAATTTAAATAAGAAGGTAACCTTAGATCACTATCTATGTACCTATCTAATTATAACAGTCATAGCATAGAGATTGGGACGTGTGCTCTTCATTGTAGGCGTGGAATTAGATTTTAGTTGTAAGTACCTAGTTATTATGAAAACCCAACGCCTACATAAAATTAATAGCACACCGACGTCTGCTATTAGTTTTTTGTAGGGGGCGTGTTTTACTAGTACTTACCTAAGGAAGGGAGACTCGCTTCTCACTCTACTCTCTAGGTAGGTACTCGTATCGTAGGTTTGAAGAATATCTACTTGATACTTTAAGTTTCAATTTGTTATTTTGATTGATTTAATGAAGACTCATAAATTACAAGTTTAACATACTGCTGGCGATCGCGCAGATAGTCGGCGAAAAGTCTGAGAAGATTATGCGCGAAGCCTATGGCGCTTAGTTTGGATATCGAAGTAGAGCACGTCCACCTGACTACCAAGATCTATACTCTACAAGTGTCAAGAGATTGGAATTGACCGACCGCTTATCTCTAAAACCATGCTGTGCATTGCATAAGAAGGTCTTAACTTGTGCGTATATGATTGTATGTAAGACGATTTCAAGTACCTTAGAAGGAGAAGACAAGATGGCGATCGGACGATACTCCTCGACAGTAAGTTTATTCGAGTTTTTTGGGATCGGTGTTACCCTTGACACCTTCCAATGTGCCGGATATCTACCTGTCCGTAATGCCAAATTAAAAATGTGATACAGCGGGGATACCATGCTCTTACCGACTGACTTTATAAGAGCCGGTGGCACGGCGTCCGGCCCTATCGAGCTTTTAACTTTTAACTTTTTGATTCCGTAGAGCACATCTGCAGGAGTAAATTCAGCAATATAGTTGCTGTTACAGCTCTGGTCCCAAGCGTTGGATTTTTCACCCATCAAAAGGGAACGTGAGCTGGGTTTAGACCGTCGTGAGACAGGTTAGTTTTACCCTACTGATGGCTTGTCGTTGCGATAGTAATACTGCTCAGTACGAGAGGAACCGCAGTTTCGGACATTTGGTTCATGCACTCGGCCGAGCGGCCGGTGGTGCGAAGCTACCATCCGCGGGATTATGCCTGAACGCCTCTAAGGCCGAAGCCAGCCTAGCCGAATCCGGCAAGGATATGCTCACTGTGGAGCCCCGAGAGTCGGGAGGCTCTAAACAATGTGACTTTACTAGTTGCGCTTTACTTCGTAAGGCGTGACGTCGAAGCCCATTTGGACCGCGGAGATCGGTGCGTACGGTTTAACACGTGCACCACGGCTCCTTCTGGTTCGGATATAACTCAGTTCGATGTCGGGGCTCGGAATAGTCTGTAGACGACTTACGTTCCTGGCGGGGTGTTGTGGTCGGTAGAGCAGCGTCGTGCTGCGATCTGTTGAGACTCAGCCCTACGCCAGGTGATTCGTCCGAGGACGAGTTTTTTTTTTTAATTTTTATAGTATTGTTATTCTATGAACATGTAAAACGGCAAGGTCCGAGTCTAACTTTACTAACTTAACTAACATTACTAACTTTACTAACTATACTAACATTACTCATTTTAACATTACTAACATTACTACTAACTTTAACATTACTAACTTTACCAACATAACTAACTTTACTAACTTTACTAACATTACTAACTTTACTAACTTTAGGTACTAACTTTACTAACTTTACTAACATTACTAACTTTACTAACTACTAACTTTACTAACTTTACTAACTTTAGGTACTAACTTTACTAACTTTACTAACTTTACTAACATTACTAACTTTAGGTACTAACTTTACTAACATTACTAACTTTACTAACTACGATTATACATTGTACCTGATGATGAACTTCGATTGCATGCAACCTTTAGACTGTTTTGAACGGTCTGCAGTTAGCTCGATTGTATATACTGGTTTTATTTTTTTCTATTCCGTTTATTTTTATACATTTTTTTAAATTTAGCTCTTGTTAGCTTGTTCTTGTAATTTTCAGTACTTTACTTATTTACCTTATAGAACTTCATTAACAACGAAAATTATAATCAAAAAATGTATACCTACTTGTAAATATACAATTCAAATCATTGAGCTAACTACAGACGGTCGAAAACAGTCTAGAGGTATCTCAATTGTTTACTTTATTAATTTAAGAAAGAAAATAACAATCAAGGAATAGAACCTTATTAAAACTATTATTTACAATATTTTGGTAGGTTGAAAACAGTCTAGAGTTAGCTCAACTGAATGAAAGAATGGATGAAAACTCTTTATTATACTTAAATGTACCACAAAAAGGCTGAAAATGATACATAAAAATACTGCAAACTAAGACTAAGTATAAATAAATAAATAATAATAAATAATTTCGGACAGTCCACACAGCATAATCCAGCCCAAGCTAAGCAGTTAAGATAGATAAGGGCGACCCTATCGCTAAAAGCGTTCTCTTCCAGGCAACCTTTGGATGGACCGGATATAAAAGAACAATATAGACGGTGGTAGTTACATTAGATCTACTTCTCTAGATAGATGGAAAAGAAAAAAATACATACCCAATAAGCTACCAATGTTATAAACTTACATAAACATGTAACTTTATATAGTTAGATAAATAATGTACCACACGTTCATGTGGTAATTCCGGGAAAAATGTATAAAATGTTACCTATGTGTTATTCCAGACTATGATCTATCTCTTTGCCAAATTTCATCCATATCCGTTCAGTAGTTTTTGCATGAAAGAGTAACAAATATCCATCTATCCATCCATACTTACAAACTTTCGCGTTTATAATATTACTAGCGACCCGCCCCGGATTCGCATATTCATTAAAATATGCAAATTTTAATATTTTTGAGATAAGCACATTAATGTAGTAAATACAATATCAATACAATATCGAGCTCGTATTTTTTTACCTGATTATGAGACTAGATGCCGTAAGTTCCACTTTCTTCCCACTCTTTAAACGCAGACAAGTGGCTGATTTGACTTACCTAATTAATATAGCAAACGGAACTGTTGATTGCCCAGAGCTTCTTGAGCAAATAGGACTGCGCACATGCACGCTTGCACCTATCGTAAGGACTAATTATAGGCAGAACGCATTTGTTTATAGAGCTTCTAGCTCGTTTAACTCATTAGTACATGAAAACAGCAATATAGATTTATTCAACACCAGTTCAAGTAAGCTTAAACGCTTGCTTAATGATACATTTTTCGTTTTAGTTTGAGAAATTCTCTTGTTTGTGCTTGTACTTAGTATAAAAAACAAGCTATTTTTCTTTTTTAGTTATTGTTATTGCTAGTAAGTCGTCAACTTAACTTCTTTGTTTAAGCAGTTTTACTAATAGGTTTATATTAATAAGTTACTTTTAATATATCTAGTTTTCTGTAAAAAAAATTTAAGTTAAAATTAATACCTATATGTCTACTTTCTGTAAATTCATCTCAAGTCAACAGATCTCAAGTTGCTGCTTTAATTTATTATTTGTGAAAACTTTTACTTGGCCTTAATTTAAAAATTCTTTGTATCTACTCATTGTCTAGCTGTAAGTTTTCCTAAAATTGTAAAAATAAAATAAAATAAATTTGAAGTATGTTTTTTGTTTTAATACAATAATACCTAAATTATGTCACAGTAACAGCTGATTTCTGGAACGCAGATCATCTTAATAGTTAACTAATCAATGTTCAAATCACTATTCAAGTGTCATTTGGGTTTCTCGAACATTGATTACGTACTTATATTTTGAAAAACAAAACTCTTGTCAAATAACATAATACGCTAATTAGGCCTGATTCTTTGTTCAAGCTCTTGTCAAATCAATAAATAACTAATCGGCGACTTTGCTCTAATTAGTTGAAATTATTACAACAATTTGCTGTATTTTTCCAAGTTCTAAACCGGGTATAATACATAAAAAATCAACAGGTTGGTAATCCAAAAGCCATACACTACATAGTATAAACTAGAGTCGCTTTCTCTGTCCCTATGTCATTATGTCCCTTTGAACGCTTAAATCTTTAAAACTACGCAACGGATTTTGATGCGGTTTTTTTTAATAGATAGAGGTGATTCAAGAGGAAGGTTTTTATGTATAATAAAACCGTGCGAAGCCGGGGCGGGTCGCTAGTTTTCAAATAAAATGTAAATGTGACTAAAATGATCAAAATCGTGACTCATGTGAGTCACATTTATTGTAAAGCAGAGTTTACATGAAACTGTCATCATTTTTAAAAGAATAATAGAATTTTTTATGATATAAAAAAAAACTTAAAGATATACTGAACTGAAAGAATGACAGTCGTAAGATGATCAATGATTAGTTACCTAATTATCATCTAATCAGCGTTCGTACACCCCGATTTGATTTGACCAGTGTGTTAAATTAATCACTTTATCAACTGATTTACGATTTGAACAACGTTCTAGAAACCGGCTGTTAGTGATGCAAAATGAGGAGGTTCTCATGACGTATGCAAAGAATGATGGCAAGAATTTTCGGCTATCGTGTACACGTATCGCAAGGGTATCAACCGATAGCTCCTAAAATTTTCCCAAGAGTTTTGTACTTAGATTTTGTCCTGACTTGGATATATTTAATTGATAGGGAGAGTTTCTTTTCGTTCCTGCATTATAATAATAATATGGCTAAAACATAATAATTTATAAGCAAATCGACAAAACTTACTCATCTGAAAGTGAACTATCAGTGCTACTAACTATTGTACTTTTGTTTTCAATTGTACATATTTCAATGTTAATTACTGTATGTGTGTGCTAAATAAATGTTTTACCTATCTAACTACTGTTGTTGTTTGTAAATGAAGCCAAACTCATGTACCTAGGTATAATAATAATTTTTACATAGTAAAAAACAAAGTCGCTTTTTCTGTCCCTATTTCCCTTTGACTGCTTTAATCTTTAAAACTACACAATGGATTTTGATGCGGTTTTTTTAATACATTACCTCTAGATAGAGTGATTCAAGAGGAAGGTTTATACGTATAATAAAACCGTCGAAGCCGGGGCGGGTCGCTAGTTAGTTATAAAATAATAACTCAATCAAATTGGAGACAAATATGTTAATACCTAGGCACCTACTAATTCAAATGTTTGGTTCCAATCCAGGGATGTACTGTAGCTATCAAGTCTATCCAATTTCCTCCAAGGTACGAAATTTCATCTAAACAACTTATGTAGTTACGGAGATTACCTATAACAAAAATTCACACAGACTTTCCCAATTATTATAATAGTAAGGTAAGATAGTATGATAAGACTTGGACCAAAAGTAGAAAGCGCCGGCCAATGAAAAAAAAAATGAAATATTTCGGTAGAACATATTCGTCTCGATAATTTTTAGCTATGGCGGCTATGCTGTGCTATTATTATTTAAGTGGTTAAATGAGGTCAAAAATTCGTAATTTTTGATATCGATTTTTGAAAAATCGATATTTCAGTAACTAACCAAATGAGTAATCTACTACCTCTACATAAAAATAAGTCGGGTTTTCCTTCCTGACGCTATAACTCCAGAACGCACGAACCAATTTCCACGGTTTTGCATTCGTTGGAAAGGTCTCGGGCTCCGTGAGGTTTATAGTATTTTTTTTTTATTTTTTTTTTATTTGCAAACATGAGTAATAGAGGTGTTGATTTATAAAGAGGCACAACATGTTCTACCTTAGTCTAGGGCATGCAAATATACAAAGTTTAATGTTCTCTAATTAATTACAATTCAAATATCTTATTAAAATTACAAATAAAATTCAATTAAAAATAAACTGCATTACTAATTAATTATTTAATATGTCCTTATCCGATAAAAAATAATTAATATTGTAATAACATTTTGACGTCAATGTATTGTAGAGTTTATTCTTAAACTGTTGCAGCGGTAGCAATTTAAGGTTGCTCGGCAATTTATTAAAAATTTTTGGCGCCATTCCATAAAAACTTTTACTAAGTAGAGCTGTTTTTGCACTGGTCGAACACAGGCGTTGTTGGTCGCGTCTACTGCGGGAGTGACTTGACTTAATAAATTAATATTAATTTTAACAAAAACCGCTATCTCAAAAATGTAGAGTGCTGGAAATGTAAGTAAAAATGCTGTAAAGCAGGGTTTTACAACTGTCAGTTGGCTTCAGGCCATACATAGCCCTTAAACATCTTTTTTGTGACTTAAAGATCTTTTCTCTGTCCGTGCAGTTTCCCCAAAACATAATGCCGTACCGCAATTTAGATGACACGTAGCTGTGATACACGGTTTTAAGTGCATCCATACCAACGATTTTTCACAGTTTGTAGAGCATGTATGCATATTTGCTGAGTGCCTTGCCTACTTCATCAGCTTGTATTTGCCAGTTTAATTGCCTATCGATTGTAAGACCTAAAAATTTAGTATTGGCGGTTAACTCTACTATTTGATTTTTATATTGAGTTTGAGTTTCAGCATAGGTATTGTCATGAACGTAGCCAGGCATGTGCTCAGTGTGGGGCAGGCACCAGGTCTTACCCCCGGTATTGTATAATAAAACCGTGTGAAGCCGGGGCGGGGCGCTAGTTTTTTATAATGATATCTATGACTTAAATGAAATGTCCCCTTTTAAGTGAACAATTCATTTATTTCGAGGTACTTTCACTGACCTTATACACAAATCTATCTTATCATAATCCTATCTTATCTTCGAGACCTTCCGCCGGAGGCCTAATTGACACTTCTTGGTGTCTTGCAAAGCACATGTACCTACCATACCATCAAGTTTTTAGATTATACCCAGAAAAATAAGGTCCATACACCACATCGTTATAATTAAAATAGGGGTGATTTATTCTCATTCGGGCATTATTTTTTGAAGGGACCTATCGTTGCTGGTACCTATAGAGTCAGTGTTTTTTCAATTATTTATACTGTACTATAAATTTTATTAAATTTTTATTAAACCTGTAATAATTAAGTTGTTAAACTTACAAATTATGCATATACTTACTAACATATATTTCATATATTTTGGTAATAGTTTAGTAGTAGTTTTTTAATTACATAACTTTAATAGCAAAGAAGAGGAAATGAAACATAATTTAGATTAAACATTAGATGAAATTTATTTAGTCCGGTCAATTTTGAGATTCGAAGCTACATAAATTCCCCTTCATTTTTCACGATTTTCATCAAAACGGAAAGTTTTATCATAAAAAATATCGACAAAAATTGTAAATTATCTACAAAAAATAGTTAGGTTCAGTTCGGTTCGGTTCGGTTCGTTAGGTTAGGTTAGGTTAGGTTATGTTAGGTTAGGTTAGGTTAGGTTAGGTTAGTTTAGGTTAGGTTAGGCTAGGTTCGGTTAGGTTCGGTTCGGTTCGGTTCGGTTCGGTTAGGTTAGGTTAGGTTAGTTTAGGTTTGGTTAGGCTAGGTTCGGTTAGGTTAGGTTCGGTTAGGTTCGGTTCGGTTCGGTTCGTTCGGTTCGGTTCGGTTCGTTAGGTTAGGTTAGGTTAGTTTAGGTTTGGTTAGGCTAGGTTCAGTTAGGTTCGGTTAGGTTCGGTTCGGTTCGTTAGGTTAGGTTAGGTTAGGTTAGGTTAGGTTAGGTTAGGTTAGGTTAGGTTAGGTTAGGTTAGGTTAGGTTAGGTTAGGTTAGGTTAGGTTAGGTTAGGTTAGGTTAGGTTAGGTTAGGTTAGGTTAGGTTAGGTTAGGTTAGGTTAGGTTAGGTTAGGCTAGGTTAGGTTAGGTTAGGTTAGGTTAGTCCACCAGTCGTGGAACCTAACCTAACCTGACTTTACCTAACTAACCTAACCTAACCTAACCTAACCTAACCTAACCTAACCTAACCTAACCTAACCTTACAGTATAAATAATTGAAAAAACACTGACTCTATAGGTACCAGCAACGATAGGTCCCTTCAAAAAATAATGCCCGAATGAGAATAAATCACCCCTATTTTAATTATAACGATGTGGTGTATGGACCTTATTTTCTGGGTATAATCTAAAACTTGATGGTATGGTAGGTACATGTGCTTTGCAAGACACCAAGAAGTGTCAATTAGGCCTCCGGCGGAAGGTCTCGAAGATAAGATAGGATTATGATAAGATAGATTTGTGTATAAGGTCAGTGAAAGTACCTCGAAATAAATGAATTGTTCACTTAAAAGGGGACATTTCATTTAAGTCATAGATATCATTATAAAAAACTAGCGCCCCGCCCCGGCTTCACACGGTTTTATTATACAATACCGGGGTAAGACCTGGTGCCTGCCCCACACTGAGCACATGCCTGGCTACGTTCATGACAATACCTATGCCTGAAACTCAAACTCAATATAAAAATCAAATAGAAGAGTTAACCGCCAATACTAAATTTTTAGGTTTTACAATCGATAGGCAATTAAACTGGCAAATACAAGCTGATGAAGTATGCAAGGCACTCAGCAAATATGCATACATGCTCTACAAACTGCGAAAAATCGTTGGTATGGATGCACTTAAAACCGTGTATCACAGCTACGTGTCATCTAAATTGCGGTACGGCATTATGTTTTGGGGAAACTGCACGGACAGAGAAAAGATCTTTAAGTCACAAAAAAGATGTTTAAGGGCTATGTATGGCCTGAAGCCAACTGACAGTTGTAAACCCTGCTTTACAGCATTTTTACTTACATTTCCAGCACTCTACATTTTTGAGATAGCGGTTTTTGTTAAAATTAATATTAATTTATTTGAAAAGTCAAGTCACTCCCGCAGTAGACGCGACCAACAACGCCTGTGTTCGACCAGTGCAAAAACAGCTCTACTTAGTAAAAGTTTTTATGGAATGGCGCCAAAAATTTTTAATAAATTGCCGAGCAACCTTAAATTGCTACCGCTGCAACAGTTTAAGAATAAACTCTACAATACATTGACGTCAAAATGTTATTACAATATTAATTATTTTTTATCGGATAAGGACATATTAAATAATTAATTAGTAATGCAGTTTATTTTTAATTGAATTTTATTTGTAATTTTAATAAGATATTTGAATTGTAATTAATTAGAGAACATTAAACTTTGTATATTTGCATGCCCTAGACTAAGGTAGAACATGTTGTGCCTCTTTATAAATCAACACCTCTATTACTCATGTTTGCAAATAAAAAAAAAATAAAAAAAAAATACTATAAACCTCACGGAGCCCGAGACCTTTCCAACGAATGCAAAACCGTGGAAATTGGTTCGTGCGTTCTGGAGTTATAGCGTCAGGAAGGAAAACCCGACTTATTTTTATGTAGAGGTAGTAGATTACTCATTTGGTTAGTTACTGAAATATCGATTTTTCAAAAATCGATATCAAAAATTACGAATTTTTGACCTCATTTAACCACTTAAATAATAATAGCACAGCATAGCCGCCATAGCTAAAAATTATCGAGACGAATATGTTCTACCGAAATATTTCATTTTTTTTTTCATTGGCCGGCGCTTTCTACTTTTGGTCCAAGTCTTATCATACTATCTTACCTTACTATTATAATAATTGGGAAAGTCTGTGTGAATTTTTGTTATAGGTAATCTCCGTAACTACATAAGTTGTTTAGATGAAATTTCGTACCTTGGAGGAAATTGGATAGACTTGATAGCTACAGTACATCCCTGGATTGGAACCAAACATTTGAATTAGTAGGTGCCTAGGTATTAACATATCGACGGAAGAAAGCGATTTTGTCGTATCTCGAAATATCCAATTTCACACCAGAGCCAAAAAACTATTTCAAAAAATCATAACTCATAATCTAATAAAGATAGATAGTTGAAATTTGGAACATATTTGTATCAATCCAAACGTTATTTGATACAGTGCATGAGAATATCATAGAGTTACTGTTTCATTGATTTTTTACTAGTTACAGCAATTGATGTTTCATAATCGAGCAGCGGAAATGATGTATCTCCAAGGTGAAATATATGACCACTTGAAATAGATACAAATTTTCATGCTACGGATCTGCTGTATCTCAAATATGAACTATACGAAGCATGGACATTTTGCTGTATGAGATTTTAACGAAATTAGTTTATAAAAATAAAATGGTTTAAGTACAGTTTGAATTATAGATGTTATAAAATAAAATGCTTTATCTTTTACTTAATGCTTTTATTGTATTTTTCAGAATGTAATGACACAAAAAAGTTGCTTAAAGCTAATTAAATAATAATTAAAAAGTCTGAATTGAATAATAATCATAGCAGACTGACTATGAAGAGGAAGTATAGACTTTCTCTTCATAATTAGTTTCATTATTATTATTAGTTGTAAAATGGACAGCGCCATGTTTTATCATTGGTTAAGTTACACCAGGCAGAAATAAAAGCAAAGCTTCCAGTAAGGTAAGTATTGTAATATGCGTTTTATTTCAGGTAAAACGCTTCTATTATATTGTCCCATGGTAAAAAGTAGCCTTTGGTCGTCTCCAAGATCTGATCTATTTCTATGCTCAAATACATCAAAATCGGTTCAGTCGTGTTGACATGAAAACGTAACATACATCATACTTTTATATCTATACTTATAATAAAACTGTAACAGGTCCAATTCTGTACATTGAAGATATTTTGAAAATTTTTTTTGGAGGGCACTCTATTATCGATACTCAAGCCAAAACTGTAATTTTTTTCATTCATGTCTGTCTGTCTGTCTGTCTGTCTGTCTGTCTGTCTGTATCGTAAACGCGCATCACGCCGAAACTACTTGATGGATTGAAATGAAACTCGGCATGATTGTAGGTCATACTACGAGGAAGGACATAGGATACTTTTTATCCCGGAATTCAGTAAGGTTCTCATGGGAGAGGGTATGAAAGTAAAATTCCTTTACCGCGCATCACGCCGAAACTGCTGAATGAGTTGGAATGAAACTAGGGACGATTTGAGTTCATAGTACAAGGAAGGACATGGGATACTTTTTATCCCGGAATTCGGTAAGGTTTCCCCTGGGAGAGAGGGTGAAAGAAAAATTCTTTAACCACGCATCACGACGGAATTGAATGAATTCGAATGGAACTCGGGACGATTGGATATGGGATACATTTTATGCCGGAATTCAGTTTGGTTCCCCTGGGCTATACGGGTTTTCAAAAATTTCTCACAACATCTGAACGACGCGTGTGTACGCGTCGTTCAGATGCAGTGAGAAATTTTTTTGTTTGAAAATTGAACTGATAAACGCGAAAGTTTGTAAGTATGAATGGATAGATGGATGGATGTTTGTTACTCTTTCACGCAAAAACTGCTGAACTGATCTGGATGAAATGGCACAGAGATAGATTATAAGCTGGAATAAGAAATAGGCTTTATTTTATCTCGAAAATCCCACGGGAAAGGGAATTACGCAAGTAAAATCGCGAGTACTCCAAATACTAATCATGCGCAGACGAAGTCGCGGGTACCAGCTAGTTTATAATATTTGTAGAGACATAGTAAAGTTAGATCTTTTTGGTGTGCAATAAAGTTTGAACTATCTACTATCGATCTATTAGTAAGTGGAAAAGATCTTTATTAACAACGAAAATTACAAGCAAAGGAATAGAAAAATTACAACTAGTATTTACAATTGAAACCATTGAGCTAACTGCAGACGGTTGCAAACAGTCTAAAGGTAGCTCAATTGATCCATGTCAATACCAGTCGGAAGCGTCCCCAAGACACTGGCTGCATTACCACGCTGTATGGCAATGCTGATGCGCTGAGCCAGATATTCACCAGCTCTCGGGTCACGCGTCGCATCGACCAGACGCTCAGATAATTTTTTAAAAACCCGGAGAGCCTCGGTATCCCACGGACCTAGGGTCTCGAATCCAAGGGGAGCAAATGCGTAGGTTCTGTCGAGACCTGCATATTTGCGCCTCTTGAGATCCTCGGCCAGATCTGCCGCCGCACCAGCCCTAGTGGATGTCCTTGAAAGATGGGAAGGTGCAAGTGTGTCGACGCATGTAGCGTCCCACACAATGGGCCTCCCCAACTCCCATGGGACTAGTGTCATACCGTCGGGCCTCTTGCCATCGTCACGGAACAGACCATTCGGTTCGAGAATAGCTGGTACGTTAGCGCTGACAAAGGCCCGCCGGATGATGTCATTAAGGCTGGCATGACGAGATATCCGACCAGCGGCCCTAGTACACGATAATCCGTGATGACCAAGCTGTTCGACTGCAGTACCGCACTGGCATTGATGAGGCGCACAACACCTTGCACCCAACCGAATACATCGCTCATTGAATGCAAAACGGCCACATTTCAAAAAAACTCGAAAATGGTTTTATTGCAAAATTGGAACCTTAAACAACATATCTTTACATTTTGGTGAAGACACCCATCATTTTAGCTCATTTTGATGCAATTTTGATCAACCGCCCTTTTTGTATTGGGCTGACTTAACTGACAACTTCAGATCAAAACCGCCATTTTTTTAGTTGCGACCCTCATTTTAGTAGAAATGAACTTTTATTTCATACAAAACGGCCACAATTCAGAAAATCACCCTACAACTAGTTCAGTTTTCTGTGCAAAGGGGCCACATTTTGGAATGCAGCCGTTTGGAATTTAAATTTCTAGTAGGTGTGTACATTCAGAATTATGAATTCAAAAGGGCCATATTTTGAAAAACGTACATTTTGCATTCCAATATTGTAGTTTGTAGTTTTTATCGTTTTTATCAAGTTAGGTGATAACTATAACAGAGGCCATTATTTTAAAAGATAGAGCAAAAAATTACGAAAACAAAGATGTATTTACATCATAATATTTAAAAAGAAAAACATTAACTTTTTCATAAAATCATGTTCTAAATTTTGTTTTGGCTCTCCTGTAAAAAGTGACAATGAGAGAATGTGGCCGTTTTGCATTCAATGAGCGACATGTTGCGATACGGAAAGTAGCGGGATCGAATAAAGTGCCAGTGTTATAAGAAGGAAGTGCTTGCAGCCAATGTCCTGACTGTTATCAAAACATCACTCACTTTCTTTACCTAATGTTTGCAGATAGTAGATATACTAATAAGTTTTGTGTTGAAAAATATTTTTCAATACAAGCTTTCACTGGGTAAATATAAGCTAATTCAAATGAGCCCAAAAACGGATGATCTACTGTAATTTGCTGAGGAGTTGTGCTCAACAGACTCTGACTTTATCATCAGATCAGCTCACCTCATCTCACCTCAACAGCCTATAACGGTCCACTGCTGGACGCAGGCCTCCCCCTGATAAGCGCTTAAAGGCTTTTATCTCATTGGGGGTAATGCCCTTAATCCCCACGCTGGGCATGCGGGTTGGGATCGCAGTTTAGTGGTAGAATTGTTCTACGGGATGCGCTGCTGCCCGCTCCCCGGTGGATATCCCTTAGTCGCCTCTTACGACACCCGCGAGAAGAGGAGCCCAAACACGGATGATCTATTGTAATTTACTGAGGATTTCTGCTGAACGGACCCCTGATTCCATCATCAGATCAGCTCGCTGTTATCATAATATTACGGGTAAAGATGGACTTATTTAAATGAGCACGAACACGGATGATCTACTGTAATTTGCTGAGGAGTTCTGATGAATAGACCCTGATTCCATCATCAGATCAGCTCGCTATTATCATATTATTAGGGGGGAAAAGTTGGACTTATTTAAATGAGCACAAACACGGATGATCTACTGTTATTTACTGAGGAGTTCTGATGAACAGACCCTGATTCCATCATCAGATCAGCCCGTTGTTACCATAATATTGCATTGTCACCGAGATGTCACCGTAGGTAATTTGACTTTGTTTACTTATTAGCTAGATACTATCCTAGCATTTACACCATAGTAGGTACCTAGTATGCTAAAATAAACAAACTTTCAATGAAGACTCATTTAACTAAAAATACTTAGGTTACATTTTAATATATAAGTACTCACCTAAAGTCTTGAGGTCTTATTTTATTTTTAAACACGAAACCAGCACATAAACAAACTTTTTCAAAGAATATTATAGTCAATAACAACACGTTTTCAGCGCTTACGCATTACTGCCGCGCGGTTGGATTGTCATACTCAACGAACACGTCGGGGTGGGAGAAGGGGGTGTGTCTGGCTAGAATAGCGTAAATGATAACTTTACACAAAATAATACTCTATTCCTATGTTGTAAGTAAGATTTTCGCTGTTATATGATTATGTTTGAAATGTAGTAACTGTTCGATAAACATACACCAGTCCTGAGCATATTGGTGTATCTTTGGCAACGTAAAATTTTGAGGCGGCTGAAATGCTGTATCTCTTTTAAATCAATGTCCGTAATATAAAAATAATGTCGTAACTATTTTGTATACCGGACGTATTGTCGTATCTATTTTAGTTTTAAAAGTTGCGATTTTTTCTCTATTTACAGCAATTAGTCGTGTGAGTAGTGTAAAAACTTGGAAAAAATCGAGGGCGTATCATTAAAATTTTTCATCGTAGAAGGACGAGACATAGACCATTCGACGCGGCTTTTTTTGCTTATCAACAATAAAGTTATAAGTCATTTAGGCCAATTTTCGAGATACGACATTTCCGCTTTCTGCCGTCGATATTTGTCTCCAATTTGATTGAGTTATTATTTTATAACTAACTAGCGACCCGCCCCGGCTTCGACGGTTTTATTATACGTATAAACCTTCCTCTTGAATCACTCTATCTAGAGGTAATGTATTAAAAAAACCGCATCAAAATCCATTGTGTAGTTTTAAAGATTAAAGCAGTCAAAGGGAAATAGGGACAGAAAAAGCGACTTTGTTTTTTACTATGTAAAAATTATTATTATACCTAGGTACATGAGTTTGGCTTCATTTACAAACAACAACAGTAGTTAGATAGGTAAAACATTTATTTAGCACACACATACAGTAATTAACATTGAAATATGTACAATTGAAAACAAAAGTACAATAGTTAGTAGCACTGATAGTTCACTTTCAGATGAGTAAGTTTTGTCGATTTGCTTATAAATTATTATGTTTTAGCCATATTATTATTATAATGCAGGAACGAAAAGAAACTCTCCCTATCAATTAAATATATCCAAGTCAGGACAAAATCTAAGTACAAAACTCTTGGGAAAATTTTAGGAGCTATCGGTTGATACCCTTGCGATACGTGTACACGATAGCCGAAAATTCTTGCCATCATTCTTTGCATACGTCATGAGAACCTCCTCATTTTGCATCACTAACAGCCGGTTTCTAGAACGTTGTTCAAATCGTAAATCAGTTGATAAAGTGATTAATTTAACACACTGGTCAAATCAAATCGGGGTGTACGAACGCTGATTAGATGATAATTAGGTAACTAATCATTGATCATCTTACGACTGTCATTCTTTCAGTTCAGTATATCTTTAAGCTTTTTTTTATAACATAAAAAATTCTATTATTCTTTTAAAAATGATGACAGTTTCATGTAAACTCTGCTTTACAATAAATGTGACTCACATGAGTATACAAAATACAGGTATGTCACAAAACAGTTAAGTCACGATTTTGATCATGTTAGTCACATTTACATTTTATTTGAAAACTAGCGACCCGCCCCGGCTTCGCACGGTTTTATTATACATAAAAACCTTCCTCTTGAATCACCTCTATCTATTAAAAAAAACCGCATCAAAATCCGTTGCGTAGTTTTAAAGATTTAAGCGTTCAAAGGGACATAATGACATAGGGACAGAGAAAGCGACTCTAGTTTATACTATGTAGTGTATGGCTTTTGGATTACCAACCTGTTGATTTTTTATGTATTATACCCGGTTTAGAACTTGGAAAAATACAGCAAATTGTTGTAATAATTTCAACTAATTAGAGCAAAATCGCCGATTAGTTATTTATTGATTTGACAAGAGCTTGAACAAAGAATCAGGCCTAATTAGCGTATTATGTTATTTGACAAGAGTTTTGTTTTTCAAAATATAAGTACGTAATCAATGTTCGAGAAACCCAAATGACACTTGAATAGTGATTTGAACATTGATTAGTTAACTATTAAGATGATCTGCGTTCCAGAAATCAGCTGTTACTGTGACATAATTTAGGTATTATTGTATTAAAACAAAAAACATACTTCAAATTTATTTTATTTTATTTTTACAATTTTAGGAAAACTTACAGCTAGACAATGAGTAGATACAAAGAATTTTTAAATTAAGGCCAATTAAAAGTTTTCACAAATAATAAATTAAAGCAGCAACTTGAGATCTGTTGACTTGAGATGAATTTACAGAAAGTAGACATATAGGTATTAATTTTAACTTAAATTTTTTTTACAGAAAACTAGATATATTAAAAGTAACTTATTAATATAAACCTATTGTAACGGGGTCCTACGGGAATTTGGGAGTAAAACCCTCACTACAAAGTTAATAACAAGTTTATTACACTAAATATTACAACTAGGTATTTACAAAGGAAACAATAAAAATAGTTTTAAGGGTAAGCCTTAGGGTTCCTAGGTCAACGTATAGGGAGTTGAGTACATATGGATCGCTAACGATCTATATGGGCCTCTAACCATATACGCCGAGTGACAGCCTGTGACCGATTCTACTCAAGGAGAAGTTCACGACCAACCTAGGTTGATGCATTAGTTGTTCCTGAGGCGAACCAAACGCAGACTGGCAGCTGTACTGCGTGGGGCCGTATTTATATGCGCTCAGTGGTTCAGCGGCGTGTGCGGCGACGTTGGGAGGGGTAGCGCGGTGGATGCTCGATGGTGACCTCTGTGTGCGTGCGCGCTCTACGTGGACGCACAGCGGGTTTCGTGGTGTGCGAGTCCTTAGTTGCATTGAGTGGCGTTACAGTCTCCCCCTCTGGACCTGAAGTCGTCCCGGCGAGGAGTCCAGGTGGTGTTTCGGGCGTTGACATCTGTTTCCTTGGTCTACCGCGTCTGCGCAAAGGTCTTTCAGGATTAGGTACGGTGATAGCTGAGCCTTTGTAAGGGCTCAGCGCTGAGGAATGATAAATACCCATAGGACGCGCAGGATCAGCTGGATTCGCCACCTCATAGGAGCAGGGTCCATGTTGCCGCAAGATGACATAGGGGCCATACCAGCGTGGGGCGAAGTTTGCAGTCTGAAATTGAGCGGCATTACAGAGTACGTTAGTTATAACCAGGACTAGATCACCAGATTGAAATTGAGGGCTTTTGTACATCACGGGATGATCATCGTGACACTCCCCCTGGCCTAAAGTAATGGTGTGTACCAAGTTTCTTCCATAACTTTGAAAGTTGAGACCATGGCGAGGTGAATATCCGGGTTGCCGTTGAAGAGTGCTCTACTTCTTGGAGACAGAATGACTTCGTCATTATTTATGTGCATCTGTGCGTCCCTGTAGAGTGATCCGACGAACCTCGGTGAGTACCCTGCGTAGGTAGTCCGGTGCGGAGGTGTGCTTGGAGGCGACTCCAAGTCAATCGTAGGTGGCGGACCATACGATCTTTCTATTTCAGACTCTAGAGTCTGTTGACCTAGGTCAATGGTAGTTGGTGATGGGGTCATCAACATGGGGCTGATAATTGGCTCTAGAGCCGTTATTTTGGCCAATTTGGTGATGATTGATTCATCAGGTTGAGCTTGCACCGTGGACACAGTGGCATCATCATCCTCATTGATGAGGTCATACTTTCTGCCTGGATCATCCAGAAAGTGGAACACAAGCTGCGGTAGATTGAGTGCTATGTTAGCATCTTGTATGAAATCTACGCCTAGTAGGGTTCGGTTGTCCTGTGATTCAGGAAGCACGATGAAATTGGTGGGAATGATCCGTCCACACAACTCAACCGGGACCACCGCCCTCTGCAGTTGTTGTTTGCGCCGCAGGCCGTCTGCAAGGATAACATTTGCTGTCTCACTGACAAACTGCACTCCTTTCTGTTGCATAACCTTGTAAAGGGATGTGGATGCAACGCTCAACTTTGCTCCGGTGTCAATATGAGCATGACCATTGACGCCATTAATCGTAATCTTGACGGTAGGTCGAAGTCGTGATACGGCAGACAGGCTTGTATTCATTGAGTAAAACTCCACGTCGACCGCGCCTAGTTTACTCTGGTTGCACTTCTGGCATTTGCTTCGCACTACTCCTGGCTCTCCACATCCATAACAAGTTATTTTGTTTGAGAGTTGCTTTGGTGCCACTGGTAAGGTTGGAGGTACACTAGGCTTAGTGGTACAGCTGGAACTATCTTTCTCCTGCTTTACTTTCTTTTTGCGACATTCTGTTTCAGAGTGGCCGAACGCACGGCAGAAATTGCATCTTATTCTTACTGAGGTAGTATTGCCAGTGTCAACAAGCGCGTCTTCTATTTGCCGAGTCTTCTTAAGGAAATCCTCAAAGCTTCTTACAGTGTCTCTAGGAACCTTGTCTCGAACGGCTGCGTGAAGTGATGCGTAAAGGACGTCGAGGCATTGGGATTCTGTCAGAGATGGCTTAGGTAGCTCCGCCATCAATGCCCGTTTCTTTGCAACGAACATTTCTACACCTTTTGGAGATTGTTGTTTCTGTGTTATCAGTTCGTCATAGATCTTGTATGCTGGTCTTTTTGGTGCGAATGTTGTTCTCAAGATCTTCAAGACTTCATCCCAAGTGTTAATTTCGTCTCTGACGCCTATCCACCATATTGACGCCTCTCCGGTTAACAACAGCGTCAACCCTTCAATGGCATCTTCGTCGGCGATTTTTTCAATTTTTTTAAATGTTGTTATAGTTGACAGAAATGCCTCTACTACCGTGTTGTCCCGAGTCCCATCGAATCTTGCCGTGCAGGAGGCAAAACTACCGGGTTTACTCTCTGGAAGAGTTATATTACTCCTGCTTGCAAGGACACCTATCAAGTCTCGGAACTGCTCATTTGTGAAGCTAACGTTCGCCATAATTTCTCCTTTGCGTTTACTACGTCTAGGGAATATTTTATAGAGCTCAATTTTAATAAAATAGCAAAACAAAAAAAGAATCAAAAATTGAGGGTAGTTTGGAGAAACAAAACGATTAATTTGTGAAGAAAGTGGGGAAAATGAGGGTAGTTTTTTAAAACAAGATTTTTAGTCTGAGAAAAAAAGAGTTAAAAAAAAATGAGGGTAGTTTATAAAAGTGTTATCACAAAACAATAGGTACGTGATGTCTAAGTTTAAATAGAAAGTGGGAACTTACGAGCTCCAAAGTGGGCGCCAATTGTAACGGGGTCCTACGGGAATTTGGGAGTAAAACCCTCACTACAAAGTTAATAACAAGTTTATTACACTAAATATTACAACTAGGTATTTACAAAGGAAACAATAAAAATAGTTTTAAGGGTAAGCCTTAGGGTTCCTAGGTCAACGTATAGGGAGTTGAGTACATATGGATCGCTAACGATCTATATGGGCCTCTAACCATATACGCCGAGTGACAGCCTGTGACCGATTCTACTCAAGGAGAAGTTCACGACCAACCTAGGTTGATGCATTAGTTGTTCCTGAGGCGAACCAAACGCAGACTGGCAGCTGTACTGCGTGGGGCCGTATTTATATGCGCTCAGTGGTTCAGCGGCGTGTGCGGCGACGTTGGGAGGGGTAGCGCGGTGGATGCTCGATGGTGACCTCTGTGTGCGTGCGCGCTCTACGTGGACGCACAGCGGGTTTCGTGGTGTGCGAGTCCTTAGTTGCATTGAGTGGCGTTACACTATTAGTAAAACTGCTTAAACAAAGAAGTTAAGTTGACGACTTACTAGCAATAACAATAACTAAAAAAGAAAAATAGATTGTTTTTTATACTAAGTACAAGCACAAACAAGAGAATTTCTCAAACTAAAACGAAAAATGTATCATTAAGCAAGCGTTTAAGCTTACTTGAACTGGTGTTGAATAAATCTATATTGCTGTTTTCATGTACTAATGAGTTAAACGAGCTAGAAGCTCTATAAACAAATGCGTTCTGCCTATAATTAGTCCTTACGATAGGTGCAAGCGTGCATGTGCGCAGTCCTATTTGCTCAAGAAGCTCTGGGCAATCAACAGTTCCGTTTGCTATATTAATTAGGTAAGTCAAATCAGCCACTTGTCTGCGTTTAAAGAGTGGGAAGAAAGTGGAACTTACGGCATCTAGTCTCATAATCAGGTAAAAAAATACGAGCTCGATATTGTATTGATATTGTATTTACTACATTAATGTGCTTATCTCAAAAATATTAAAATTTGCATATTTTAATGAATATGCGAATCCGGGGCGGGTCGCTAGTAATATTATAAACGCGAAAGTTTGTAAGTATGGATGGATAGATGGATATTTGTTACTCTTTCATGCAAAAACTACTGAACGGATATGGATGAAATTTGGCAAAGAGATAGATCATAGTCTGGAATAACACATAGGTAACATTTTATACATTTTTCCCGGAATTACCACATGAACGTGTGGTACATTATTTATCTAACTATATAAAGTTACATGTTTATGTAAGTTTATAACATTGGTAGCTTATTGGGTATGTATTATTTTCTTTTCCATTTATCTAGAGAAGTAGATCTAATGTAACTACCACCGTCTATATTGTTCTTTTATATCCGGTCCATCCAAAGGTTGCCTGGAAGAGAACGCTTTTAGCGATAGGGTCGCCCTTATCTATCTTAACTGCTTAGCTTGGGCTGGATTATGCTGTGTGGACTGTCCGAAATTATTTATTATTATTTATTTATTTATACTTAGTCTTAGTTTGCAGTATTTTTATGTATCATTTTCAGCCTTTTTGTGGTACATTTAAGTATAATAAAGAGTTTTCATCCATTCTTTCATTCAGTTGAGCTAACTCTAGACTGTTTTCAACCTACCAAAATATTGTAAATAATAGTTTTAATAAGGTTCTATTCCTTGATTGTTATTTCCTTTCTTAAATTAATAAAGTAAACAAATGAGATACCTACCTCTAGACTGTTTTCGACCGTCTGTAGTTAGCTCAATGATTTGAATTGTATACTTACAAGTAGGTATACATTTTTTGATTGTAATTTTCGTTGTTAATGAAGTTCTATAAGGTAAATAAGTAAAGTACTGAAAATTACAAGAACAAGCTAACAAGAGCTTAATTTAAAAAAATGTAGAAAAATAAACGGAATAGAAAAAAATAAAACCATTATATATCGTACAATCGAGCTAACTGCAGACCGTTCAAAACAGTCTAAAGGTTGCATGCAATCGAAGTTCATCATCAGGTACAATGTATAATCGTAGTTAGTAAAGTTAGTAATGTTAGTAAAGTTAGTACCTAAAGTTAGTAATGTTAGTAAAGTTAGTAAAGTTAGTAAAGTTAGTACCTAAAGTTAGTAAAGTTAGTAAAGTTAGTAGTTAGTAAAGTTAGTAATGTTAGTAAAGTTAGTAAAGTTAGTACCTAAAGTTAGTAAAGTTAGTAATGTTAGTAAAGTTAGTAAAGTTAGTTATGTTGGTAAAGTTAGTAATGTTAAAGTTAGTAGTAATGTTAGTAATGTTAAAATGAGTAATGTTAGTATAGTTAGTAAAGTTAGTAATGTTAGTTAAGTTAGTAAAGTTAGACTCGGACCTTGCCGTTTTACATGTTCATAGAATAACAATACTATAAAAATTAAAAAAAAAAACTCGTCCTCGGACGAATCACCTGGCGTAGGGCTGAGTCTCAACAGATCGCAGCACGACGCTGCTCTACCGACCACAACACCCCGCCAGGAACGTAAGTCGTCTACAGACTATTCCGAGCCCCGACATCGAACTGAGTTATATCCGAACCAGAAGGAGCCGTGGTGCACGTGTTAAACCGTACGCACCGATCTCCGCGGTCCAAATGGGCTTCGACGTCACGCCTTACGAAGTAAAGCGCAACTAGTAAAGTCACATTGTTTAGAGCCTCCCGACTCTCGGGGCTCCACAGTGAGCATATCCTTGCCGGATTCGGCTAGGCTGGCTTCGGCCTTAGAGGCGTTCAGGCATAATCCCGCGGATGGTAGCTTCGCACCACCGGCCGCTCGGCCGAGTGCATGAACCAAATGTCCGAAACTGCGGTTCCTCTCGTACTGAGCAGTATTACTATCGCAACGACAAGCCATCAGTAGGGTAAAACTAACCTGTCTCACGACGGTCTAAACCCAGCTCACGTTCCCTTTTGATGGGTGAAAAATCCAACGCTTGGGACCAGAGCTGTAACAGCAACTATATTGCTGAATTTACTCCTGCAGATGTGCTCTACGGAATCAAAAAGTTAAAAGTTAAAAGCTCGATAGGGCCGGACGCCGTGCCACCGGCTCTTATAAAGTCAGTCGGTAAGAGCATGGTATCCCCGCTGTATCACATTTTTAATTTGGCATTACGGACAGGTAGATATCCGGCACATTGGAAGGTGTCAAGGGTAACACCGATCCCAAAAAACTCGAATAAACTTACTGTCGAGGAGTATCGTCCGATCGCCATCTTGTCTTCTCCTTCTAAGGTACTTGAAATCGTCTTACATACAATCATATACGCACAAGTTAAGACCTTCTTATGCAATGCACAGCATGGTTTTAGAGATAAGCGGTCGGTCAATTCCAATCTCTTGACACTTGTAGAGTATAGATCTTGGTAGTCAGGTGGACGTGCTCTACTTCGATATCCAAACTAAGCGCCATAGGCTTCGCGCATAATCTTCTCAGACTTTTCGCCGACTATCTGCGCGATCGCCAGCAGTATGTTAAACTTGTAATTTATGAGTCTTCATTAAATCAATCAAAATAACAAATTGAAACTTAAAGTATCAAGTAGATATTCTTCAAACCTACGATACGAGTACCTACCTAGAGAGTAGAGTGAGAAGCGAGTCTCCCTTCCTTAGGTAAGTACTAGTAAAACACGCCCCCTACAAAAAAACTAATAGCAGACGTCGGTGTGCTATTAATTTTATGTAGGCGTTGGGTTTTCATAATAACTAGGTACTTACAACTAAAATCTAATTCCACGCCTACAATGAAGAGCACACGTCCCAATCTCTATGCTATGACTGTTATAATTAGATAGGTACATAGATAGTGATCTAAGGTTACCTTCTTATTTAAATTCATGCACCTTACTGAATTCATAAGTGAATAACATCAAAAATAAATTACTTATTAGGTATCTCATTTAATCGGTAAAGTTAGGTACTATTAAATAGATAGTACTTACTAGAAAATAAAACCTAAAAGCAGGTATGAATCTATCCATGCTCATAAATTAAAATATTGGAAAAGTAATTTGTTACAAGTATTTGTCGTAGATACTATTTTGTTCTCTATAACAAAATGCGCACGGATCAATATCTTATGAAAGTATTTTAGCCTGGCTGGTTTTGCTTGCAAGTATTTTTTTGCTCACACAATTACGAGCTTTATTCTCATGCAAACTAGGATTAACTCTTTCATTCACGCTTTTACATTGAGAATATTATAAACATTTTTATGTTTGTTTTAGCATCAATTACAAATAAAATATCAAAAAAAGTAAGAAAAAAAGTTTAGGTATTAAGGCTTTCAAGGTAGGAGGTGGTTAGTCACACTAACCACCATGACTATTGGTACAAATTAAACTAAGATGTATGGTGTCTATTATTTATTAAAATTATAATGTTTATTGAATTTTTCCGCTGGCAAATTAAACTTTTAATTACTTTTTATGAAAATCAGAGAAACATGTATTGCACTATACATGTCTACATTTACAACATCTTCTAGAAGTAGTACTCTCATTCCAGGTGTATTTTCTCAGATTCTCAGATGTAGGTTTTTGTCTTCCAATAAGAACTCTTCCATTTTTCTATCTGTTAGCCGGTGACATCCTACTTATATTATAAACGCGAAAGTTTGTAAGTATGGATGTTTGTTACTCTTTCACGCAAATACTACTGAACGGATATGGATGAAATTTAGCACAAAGATAGATTATAGTCTGGAATAACACATAGGCTACATTTTATCCCGGAATTCGCACGGGAACGGGAATTATGCGGGTGAAACCGCGGGGCGCTGCTAGTTCTGAAATAAATAAGAAAAATTCAATTTTTTTTATACGTCTACGTTGCATTATAGACTAAGACTAAAAACCTGCAACAGTCACGGTGGTTAGCGTTACTAACCACCACACTTTTGTTCTAAATACTTATCGAAAACATAAAATTAATAATTCTTTTACCGATACATGTATAAAAGAGATATATAAAAAGACATTGAATAAAAAAATATATGATAAAAGCTTACTTACCTGTTTCATATAGCTTTGTATCAACGAATCTCTAAAATGTACGATACGGCAACAATCAATTCAAAGCAACTGAATTGTCACTCACTGAAATTATTCACAATTGGCCGCGTCACGTCAAGTATGGTCTGAACTTTCATAATAATTCAATATATTGCCGCTACAAGGTCTGGATTTTAATTAAAAAATTAGAGAAGAGGTGGTTACTGACACTACCCACCAAGACTGAAAGAGTTAACTTTCTATGCAAGTATTTTACTTCCAAGGTGCGTGACGCGCTACGAGTCGCGCCCACGCCACCCGTACGTAATACTTTAAGTATCAAAAATACTTGAAAGTATTTTAGCCCTGGTTTTTGGACCTGGTTTAAGATCTATCGGGAGCTTGTTATACAGCTTTTGGCCCATTATTTTAGGAAGCTGTTTTGCCATATTTAGTCGATGGTGAATCGGCTCTAGCATCATTTTCTGCCGCGTGGCACGTTTGCTACTTTCGCCTCTGATTTTATATTCTTTCAAATTATTTTTTACGTATCTTATGACCTCCATTATGAATACCGCTACTGATGTTAATATCCGAAGGTTTTTGAAATGATCACGACATGACT